>ML058339.1:3191352-3300196 GCA_003013855.2 Liriodendron chinense | reverse complement strand
TTAGAGGAAACAATCCAATGAATCAACAAACTCAATCAATAAAAAGAAACGAGCAAACAATCAAATATTTGGGAGGAATTATAATTCTCAGCCTGGTAATAATGAAAGTATCCTTGGACCCCAAGTTCATACGAGTTAGACCCACAAGAGGATGATGATCTGACTGATGGGCCCACTATGGAAGGACCATGCCCCAAAAAGAAAAGCTAAAGTGGTCTAAGTGAGGAGAGCTCAAAAGGTGAATCACGGCACACGCATGCAAGATCCTGAGCATGTACAAGCTGGCGTTCTATGTGCCCTATCTCAAAATCCAGATTGGTCAGCCCATTAGGTGGGGTACATTGAATAAAGGCTGTTGGTCATTTCCTCTCTGACCATCCATTTTCCTCATATGAGTGTGGTCCCCATCCATCTAATGAGTGGATCAGCCTGATTTATAAGCCAAGCCATGTTCAGTCAGCCCCACCCAAATCACTGGTCAAAATCTTCCACAGATGTACTGGTTCAGCACACGCCATGACTCACCTCTTTAATCTCTCCTAGCATGAATCATTGTGGCTTTCCCTGCCCCAACAGTCTCCCAGATTGAAGGATCTTAGCCATCCTAGCGAATCAACAGCCGTCTTTTTTTGGTTGAATGTAGACCATCAATGTATTTTTCTTCTTCTTTTTTTATGATAAGCTTTTGTAATTTTTTTTCTTAACCATCAATTATTTGGCCACCAATTGAAGGGCAGGGACTGTCCCATCAAGGATCCTTTTGTGCATGTGTTATCTATTCCTCAGTAGGCCAATCACATCAGTGGTCTGCATCACCAACCAATGGGCCCCACTTCTACATATTCAAGCTCAAGGATACTGCTTATGTTATCAATCTGAGGATCATATCCTCTGTAAAGCATGTACAAAATGATTCCTTGAACTAAGATCCACAGACTAGCTGTCCAAAACAGCCGCTATGAAACAAAAAACAAAAAACCAAAAAAAGGAAGGAAAGGAAATTTAAAAAAAAAAAAAAAGGACCCCAGAAAATTAATGACCGGTTTAACGCCGTTAACCATTATTTAATGGCCGTTTTTGGTAACATAACACAACATAGAGTGACCACTGCAGTCACAACGGCTGTTACACCAGACATTACGACATATCTTAAACCTCAAGCTTACTTATATTTGTAAAATTTCAAAGCTGCAAAAGAACATACATGAATCTTTGAAGTGCGAAATAAAAAGGTTCGTAATGACCTGAAGCATGCGCCAAGGTGAACCCCACCACGGCCCACCATCTGTAGCCCAACAGACGACACTGTCCCCTGGTACCAAGCCATCCGTGCCGAGTCCTCCTCTCCACCGCCATCTTAACCCTCATCCCACCGTCCCATGCACCTTCATCGCCTCCTCCACAGCCTCTGCCCGCACCACGAAATCTGCGGACCCACTCTCGGATAATACACGACCTTGAACGGCCTCCCTTTCCCCGCCAGCTGGACAGCCCTCCGCCACCGACTCCGCCGTGGCCCTCCTTATCCCGCCCCTCAAGAACCCATCTTCCAATTCCCGACAATGCCACCGCAGATATCCTGCCCCACTGCCGCATGACCGTGCGGTCCGTCGGACGCCCGCAAAGAGCTCCCCGCTGCGGCAGTTCCTCATGAAGACTACGGAATCACCCGCAACAAGCTTCTTGCTGTTGACGAACCTGCTCCACCCAGTGGTCAGCAGATGCCGACGTGGCGTCCCACGGTAGATGTGGCGGAACTCGTAGGCCACACCATGGACGTCTCTGACCGTGATTGTCTGCACCGGTGGGTCCGCCTCGAAGTTCAGAGGGGGAAGATCGAGTCGGCGCAGAAGCGCGGGACTGAGAATCCTCCTCCGTTGTTGGCGTCGCTAGGAGTGAGGATTTTGGCGAAGGAGACGATGGTCTTCTCCGCCGGGGTGGGGTCGGCGGGTGGTGGGACCGGCAATGGACGGATGGATGAGTGCGGGAGGGATTGAAGGCGGACACTGACGAATACTTCATCGGTGTCAGGATCAGCAAGGAAACGGACGGCTGAGATTTGACAGAGGATGAAGGGTGAATGAGAGGGGACATTTGGAAGAGGGGTGGAAGAATGCTCAGCGTGTCCTTGGGGGAAGTAGTAGACGGTGGAATCAACGGTGGGGATTTGAAAGGAGGAGCCCGCGATGGCTTGGAAGATTTGGGGGTCGAGAGAGGTGAGGTGGGCCATGAGAGAGAGAGAGAGAGAGAGAGAGAGAGATGAAGAGGGGTTTTGAAAGGGGCTTTGGTTTTCTTATAAAAGAGGGGAGGAGATCGTTTTACCTCTGTCGCGATACAGGTTCTAGTATCTGTCGCCGCTCACTGGAGCCCACATTTTGATTTATCTAATGATCGGAACCGTCCATGTTGTTTTTTTTCTGTGTTATAGGGAAAATTACTATGAATGGATGATTTTTCTTCATCAAAATTGAAACGAAATTTCCAGTGGTTTATATTCAACTCTAAGAATCAAAGGCTGGGATAACCAGTAAAGTTTGATTATAGAGGAATATCTTATTAATGGTATTATGTAGAATATGGACGGTACAAATCATTGGGGGCGTCTCAGAATGCGGACCCATTGGGTGGCAATACATGCTTCATCCTTTGTCGCGACTGAGGAAAAACGAACTCGACTGAGAAAGACAGGAAATTCTAAGGTGATTCGCGCGAGGAGAAATTTGAAGATTGTATTATTATTCGCGGCACACTTTGCCACCATGGCACGTTACACGTGTATGCGATCAACACCGTTCGTTGGGTACACTGAGCATCCCGCTTCCGTAACCCCCAAAGTAGTGTTGTGGTAAGAAGGATGATAGCGTGGAGCTGAAAGTATGGTGGACGGTCAATAAACACTGTTTTTCTGTGGTGTAGTCCATCAGAGATTTGGATCTGTCTCATTTTTGGGCCCATATCCTAAAATGAAGCCAAAAAAATGGATGGACGGTGTGGATAAACGGTGGGTCTCAATAGCTTTGACACCATCTCGCTAGCTGCTATTGGGGTCCCTAGCCAAGTCGCGTCCCTTTTATATGGCCAGAGCCAAATAAAGTAACATAAAATCTTACGGATTGGAAGAATCTAACCGTTCATGTATGGTTGAAAGTAAAAGGTAAAAAATACCGCATCAATACATGGGCCACTCAAGGTAAGGTCCATCTTATCGACGATTTAGAGAATCTGAGGTTTTCGGTATATGGGCCACTTGATCTGAGCCTACCGAATCAACAGTATCAGTACATGGCCAATGATGAATGGTTGAGATCATTAGCTACGTCGGCAAGAGTGCGTGAATCGCCTGTTCAATCTCTCCTGCGCGAATCGCCTCAGCCCTTCGCTGGAGCAAGCGGACACGGGCGCGACAGTGCGACCGCCAGGTCCAACAACAGGACCTGCCAACTGGCTTATGCGAGTCCCGTGTCACCGGACTCATGGCTCCCACGTGCCCCATAAGCAACACGTGCAAGATCCAAGCCGTTCATCAGGTGGGTCCATTCTTTAAAATAGTAGGAACCAAAAACTAGATTGGCCCACTCATTCTGTGGCGACATTCCTTAGTTAAAAGTAATGGATGCTACGCAGGCACTTGAGAATTTAATTAGAAATTGCATATCTGCAATATAAGCAATTCAAATTAAACTGTCCAAAGTATGGGTCCCAGTTTAGATTATATCATAAACCATTAATTTCCACTTTTAATCATCTGATTATTGGATTGGTGGACATTTCTTGGACGGTTAAAAATGAAAAATATCAAATGGTCCTATTACAACAAACGGGTGTCTACAAATCAGAGGTTATAGTTATTCAACTAGTCTGATTTTCGGACCATGACTTAGAGAGACTGGGTTCCAAAATTCAACCGGTTAAAATTGAGTTATTGTTTCCACGTGTACAAATTCCCAGCTGCCTGAGTATCAAGCGTCATCCTCTGCCAGAGTACCAAATAACTTCCCTCAAAAGTAATAAACTAATGATCAACGCCCAATGCAATTGTGGCCGTCCAAACATGAAGATTAGCATTCTTTTTTTTCTAAATACATTAACAAGTTGTGGTCCACCTAATGAACCGCTTGGATATCATTCACGTGTGCCAGGTAGGCACGTGTAAGCTAAGAAATCTCGATTGCTAGTGTACTCGGTGCGTCGGTGTGTACCACTTTCTTACAACATCTCCTCTCCAGATGACGAATTATGGGATCCTGATGCATTCTGACATTATTGATGTCCTGAACCTGATGCCAATGGTCCGTACAAGTGGGCCCACAGTTGGGAGTTTCCTACCTTGAGACCGTTGATATGATAACCCCGAGTGTATGTCTGATGACTAACAAATGTTCCACATTGGAAAATCCTGTCCGTATAACCTTTGCTTCTTGTTCTGGACCGTTGTGATGTTACAGCATGAGAGATTTTGAAATATCCCAATCCACGGTGAATTTCACCAGATCAACGGTCTGGATCACAAAATCATTGACTCACTGGCAGGGAAGGCACATATTTTCACTTTATGTCATAAATCCTTATAACAATTCCTGATCATTCGTTCTTCACGATTTCACATATATTTTTTCGCTGAGAGTGTTGTAATGGGGTTGACAATTTTGTGATTGAAACCATTGATTTGGTGGGTCATGATAGGGTGCCCATCATAGCAGCAAAGCAATTTCTAAGCTTTGGAATTTCTCCTGAGATATTTAAATTTTACGGTTTTTCTCCATATATTATCACAAAAATATCGCATTTTTTTAGAAAAAAATAAATATATGTTTTTGAACTTATATACATATACAAATAATAAACAATTCACAATTTTCAATACATTTCACATTAATATCTCAATAATTTCACAATAAAATCATGTAAAATAAAAATTAATAAGATTTTGAAAATCTCACGATATTAATATGATAATATTATTTAATTTATTTAAGTGAAATATAGCAAGAATTTTAAAACCTCGGCGATATTTGACAGAGCAACACTTAGAAAATCTAAAAAAGTAATGATTGCAACCATTTGTCTTCGGCTTTCCTCCATTGAATCTGAACTCTTGTATATAAGTATTTTTCCGGAGCATAGCTAGTGTGATGATCATGCATATGAGCTTAGAGAGTATAAATGTATTGTGCATTACTTGACCCGTCCAATTTAGTGGACTTCATGTATAGAGATTATCTTTAAATAATCACGATAAGTGAAAAACGCTTATCTCTGATTAATAAGCATTTATTTGTTGAATTAAAATTGTTAAATATTTTATTTTAGTCATCTCTTAAATGTATATTGATCAGCTTATTTGGTAGTTTGATCATTGTAAAGTTTTGTTTATGAGCAATCTACAATAAGACTCGTGACTTTGACGATTTAATTTAAGTTACTTGTGTGTCACATGCATACTTTTCTAAGTGACTGTATCAATTGTCAAAACTTGCCGAAGAATTGAAGTTTTTTTCTTGATTTTCATAGTTGTTTAATGTCTATTTTTAGGATGTTGAATTGAATATTAGGATCTCCAAAATCTTGAGTATGAATGCCAATGGGTCGGGTAAACCCGATTATCTACAGATCATGGAATCGAGTCCGTTAATGAGCAAGTTTGGATCCAAAATTTGGACCATTTAGGCACTAAACTTCAACTTGAATTACTGCATGGGTCGAGTCTAGAACTTTTCAAAAATCATCTAGACCTAAGCCAACTCATACCTGGTTTTTAAATGGGTTTAATTTGGGTCAAACTAAAATGGCCTCGTATCCAACCTAGTCTAGACCAATGTAAACCCACCACAAAAAGTAATTAACTACTACAAGCATGGGCCAGTCCAAATGTTTGGTTAATCAATACTAATTTGGGCAAGTTAAAAGACCAAAAACCCTAGATGAGATCTAATAACCAATACTAAACTCATCTTAAGTTGGAAATTCAAATATTCATCTTGAGTTTTGGAGTAAAGAGCACAAAAGCGCGAGATCTAGTCCATCCATCAAGTTCATTTGACCTTTTATTATGTTTTTACAAAAATAAATCTAGTCCACTTAACATCTAGTCCTCGATATTAGAAATGGATGGATGTGTCTAGAAAACTTCAACCAAGTTTTTCAGAGTTCTATAATCGTTTTACAAATTATAGCCCACCTAACTAGTGGATCAATCTTTTTTTTTTTTTTTCAATACAATGGTTCCTTTCTAATGGATAGATTGGATCTCGTACCTAGCATGGGAGAAAATCATGTGAGAACATTATTTGTGTAAAAACTCTTTGTAATTTTTACACCTTACCCATTAGATAAATGCTAGGGTCCCATTTCTCCTGTACCTAAACTAGACCCATTAAATAAATAAGTTGTTTTTATTTGTAGTATTCATTTACCTAAACCCAACTTAGACTCGACTTGAATTTTAATAGTTAGAGTTAAGAGCAAAAAATTTAACCTAATTATTAAATGGTCTAGGTTCAAAACTCCCCTTGTGCCAATAACTAAACCCTAGAGTATTCCCATCCATGGTGTAGCCCATCGAACCAACAGTTTAGACGACTAGATCATTGAAGATGGTTGCCATGTCTTCATATCATTATAGAAGCCTACTATTGATCATTTTTACGCGATGAGTAACCGCATCATAGACCACTCAAGTAGACACGTCTAACAACTTTAATTTGCATAGAGCCTAAAGATTAGTGGTGGTGGGTTTTCTCAAATGAACGGTTGGGATTGACCAATTGGGTAGATTTTTCGACCACATATTATCTTGCACACATTTGACACATCTTCATAAGAATGTTCAACAAAGTAAGTGATTGGAAATTAATATTTCTCCGACAATAACTATCATTGAATAGTAGATCATACATGACCTCCCTCTTTATTTTATTTTATTTTATTTTTTATTTTTTTGGGTTAGCCATGCAACGCACACGCTGTTAGATGCGCAATGCACCCACCCAGTCAACCACACAATGCTCCCACCCACTGGTGGGGTTAGTGGGTTTCAAACCCAAGACCAGTAGTTGAAACGCCCAGGCGTCTACCAGCTGGGCTAGCGGGCAATCCTCACCCCCCTCTTTATTGAGTAGTCAACATGTCCATCACTTTATATGGTTGTCCACGCACCCTCAGTAGACCTGATTAGATTTTACTAGTTTGGATCCATTTTTCAGGCCCATTTACAAATTGGGTCAGGTTTATGTCCACTATTTTAGACCTCGGTTAACAATCAAGTCTAGTCGGGCTTAGAATGGGTCCACCATCTTGGATCCTATTAAAATCAAGTTAGCTCTAGTTAACTTTATTAAGTAATGTTCTCTCCACACAGATAGCTTTTGGCAATTAATCTAAGAAATATACATAAATTTCTAATTTAAAAAAGGAAATGGGATGTATATCATTTATTTCATGTAAGTAGACTCCTCTAACAACAACTTTGATTAAAAAGCCTTTATAACAAAGGCTTTGTGGAGCTCGTTGTTATGGCTGTGTGACATTTGCTCTATACATTTATTGCAACGGATCATATGATGACGTTAGCCTAAAAAATGAGGTAGTTCTAAAACTTAAGTGAACATAACTAGAAAAAGTGGGGATGAGTCCTCTTGCTCTCATCACAGCTGTACCTTTTTCCTGTCTGTTTCCATTTTTCTCTCATTGTCTCATTATGTGTTGGAAGCACCATAATCCTTACTATATATTAAATACATCTTATACTAATGAAATAAAGTATGTTGTACTAATGAAATAAGGTTTGTTAAGCCATGTGTGTGTGTGTGTGTGTGTGTGTGTGTGTGTGTGTGTGTGAGAGAGAGAGAGAGAGAGCTCATTACATACCATGCATGTGTCAAAGTGGTACATGCACATTCGATCTAATCCATTCATTAGTTAGGCCCAACCTTGCAATGCCTTCATTAGATATTGACTTGGACCTTCACTAAACTTGTCCTAGGATTAGACCTTAAAAAATGAAACATGAATTCTAATGGATTAAATCAGGCGAATCTAACTAAAGCGGATTGAGTACTATGTGACTAAACACACTACGGCATACCAGGCAAGCATTATGAGGCCTACTATGATGTATGTGTCTTTTCCACGCCATTCATCCACTTTACTAGTTAATTTTAAGGCATGGCCCAAAATTGAAGAATATCCAAAGCTCAAGTGGACTACACCACAAGAAACAATGTGAATTGACAATTGAAAACTTCCTGTGGCCATAGAAATTTTAAATAAAGCTGATTTTTGTGTTTTACCTTCATCCATGTCTGTGTGACCTTGTGAAAAGGTTAGATGACAAATAAACATAATTGTGGGCCCTAGAAAGGTTTCAACAGTAGACGTCATTTTCTATACTATTTCTTGTGATGTGGTCCACCTGAGCTTTGGATATGCTTTGATTATGGGCTCATGCCCTAAAATGATTTAGAAAAATGGATGGACGGTGTGGATAAGACATATACATCCATGGTGAGCCTCCACGAAGTTTACTCAGTATGAAGTTTGTTTTCCAATCTAACAATTATGTGGGCCACTTAGGATTTAGAAATTTTTGAGTAGTTGTCCATTGTTTTCTATGGTGTAGCCCACCTAATCATGGGATAGACCAGATTTTTGCGGCATCCCATCATTGTGGTGGCACTCACCTTGGGTTTGGACAACAAACACATAATACATGGGCCCCAAATAAGCAACAATGTATGAGGATGTGAACAGGCAAGATACACAATTTAAGATATGAGATTAACACTAAGGTTTAAAATATCTAAAAGTCACAATATTCCTACCAACACATAAAAAAGAGAAACAATCCGTTCCTCTAGTAGCACTATAAATTACAGTGCTCCTAGTTTCACAGCATAGGTACAATTTGAAGCACAATTGACAAATCTCAACCATCCTTTAGGTCCATAATACATTTCATGGATGATGGTTGCTCCAATGCATCTCGATGAATTGCAATATAATACCTCAAAACTTTAGCTCTTCAATCTAGGTTATCTTCCAATGATCCAAACCTTCCATGAATATTTTTAAAGTGGAAAATCAATAAATAAAAGCTCTCAATTGGATTATTCCAACCCTTCAATGATTTGGCTCATTTTGGTTTCAAAAGGAAGGGTCATTATAAGCTTTGTATAAATAAACAACATGAGAAATTTTTTTCAAGCATCCCCCATCTAAGGGGAACCTATCAGATAAATAATATGGGTCATTGAAAAAATCCAAATCTAATAGCTAGAGTCCCAATGGATCTTATTGCAATGAGCCAGGATGTATTTAATCAACCCTCTTCATGGTTGCCATAGAAAAATTTGTTGGACGTTGCAAACCAAAGCAACCATTAACCAACAACCGTTATAACTAACGAGTTTTAAAGAAACTGTAATAGCTAAACTTACATTGAAGAATTTGTAATAGCAGAACTTTAGGGAGAATAGAGTTCAATATGTCTTTATTCCTACATGTTTACGTTCATGTATAAAGCCTATAAAAGGAGTGTTATGTAGTCATTGTAAGATAACTCGATCAGAAATCCAACAATAAGATATTTTGTTTTCTTCCTACTTGTTTTGAATTTTCTTTCTAGGCTTTGTAAAGCCAATAGTGGTATTAGAGCCACTGGTCTTAGGTTCCACATTCTATAGTCTAGTAAAGACAGCCACCTGAATTCAACCTTAAATTTCGAAGTTGTCAAAAGACAATTATGAAAATTGGTGTATACAAATGAAAGCATTATTTGGGTCGCAAGATTTATGGGAGATTGTCACCAATGGGTATGTAGAACCCATAGTCGAGAAAGGAGCATATACCATAGAGCAAAAAACGGTCCTTAAAGGCTAGGGGAAGAAAGACAAGAATGTGGTATTCATACTCTATCAAGGGTTGGATGATTCAACCGTTGAAAGGATCATTGACGCGGTGTCAAGTAAACAAGCTTGGGATATCCTAAGTACTATCTTCAAAGGGGTTGATCATGTAAAGCAAGTTGGACAACAAATTCTTAGAGCCGAATTCGAGGCAAGTCACATGAATGAGGTGAGAGCATTTCCAATTAATTGTCATTGTTAATAACTTAAAAAGAAATGGTGAAAAGATTAAAGACATTTGTGTAGTTGAAATTGTTAGTGCACTTTTCTGTGGCATACTAGTGCACCTTGTTTGTCAATTACTTAGGTCAGTGAGTCTAGTGTCGGTTGAGCTTAATGAAGATGAAGACCAAAGACTCAAGTGGCCCT
Organism: Liriodendron chinense; assembly: GCA_003013855.2. Classification (NCBI taxonomy): domain Eukaryota; kingdom Viridiplantae; phylum Streptophyta; class Magnoliopsida; order Magnoliales; family Magnoliaceae; genus Liriodendron; species Liriodendron chinense. Next base: position 3,289,925 of record ML058339.1, on the reverse strand, counting down.
GCTGCATCAAGGAAGAAGAAACAGGTAAAAGTGATGCCTTGGTGTGCCTTAACCTTGACCAAAACCTAACCCATAACCTCTTAAATGACGTGGACCAACTAGGTATACCTTTAGTCATCATCATTAGTCTTAGAACTCCATGAAAAACATGATAAATTAGACTAATTAAAGAGGTGGAAGCTGCTGTAAACAAAACAGCTCAAAACAGCAGTTTCCGATTGATCTCCGATCAATCGGACGTTGGCTCCGATAGGACTTCGATCAATCGGACAGAAGCTCCGATTAATCGGACAGAAGCTCCGATCAATCGAAAATTTTTCCAGCAACCTTGAAAATCCACTGGACATATTTTCGATCAATCGGACAGTCTTCCGATCCATCAGAAGGGGTCCGTCCGATCAATCGGAATATCTTCTAGAGACTTCACTGGATAGATTTCCGATCAATCGGACTTGTCTCCGATCAATCGGACAGGTCTCCGATCAATTGGACGTTCTTCCGATCAATCGGAGATGCGCGAATCTGCCCGTTTTTTTACCGTTGGAAGAAAATCTATTTAAAATGGGGGATTCGTTTTTTAGCTATGAGAGGGGATTTTGAGGAGATAGAAGCCACCACTGTTAGAGATCATTAGAGGCTCTATTCCAAACCCAAAGCAAGTCATTCTTCTTGTGTTTTCATCACAAGCTTGGGCCATTCAATGGCATCTTGAGAATGAACTTGTTCCCTCTTGATTCCTAGGGTTTGGACACCTTGATGATAGTTAAATCCTTTGTCTAAACACTACCTAGGAGTCCAAATAGGTGTATTCCTCTAGGAAACCCATTTCCTACCATTTGTAGAGGTCTCACCATTCCCTAGCACCTTGGGCATCTCCAATGGAGCATCACATGCAAGGTAGCTGATCTTGGAGTTGAAGCCTTGGCAAAGCAGCGGCGTAAAAGATCGGGGGAGCACAAGGGGAGCTGATTCAAGCACGGGAGAGCGAGAAGAAGCAACCCAAAGCGGCGCTACAAAGGGGCTCAATCCGACAAGTAAGGTTGTCTTGTTAGGAGTTCATCCACTCAATTCCCTGTGGGAGTTGAGTGTAAAGTTTGTTTGACAAACTCGACCTAGGGTCGTTAGCCGATCCTTGGCCTATTAGTTGGGCCTAAAATCTAGGGACGTTAGCCGTTCCTTGGCACGTTAGTCGGGCCTAAAACAAAGTCTCCAAGGGGGAGCCACCAACACGGGTGCAAACGTGTAGGTTGGGAGGAACCTGTAAACTCCCCGGTTGGGTGGATCCGAATTAAAACACCTTGGTTGGGAGGAACCAGATTTAAACTCCCCAGTGAATGCCGGTGTGCTCAAAGGGGTTGAGTACTTGAACCGGGAGTGGAGTAGACAAGTAGTCGAACCACTATACATCCTTGTGTTTGTGATTGTTCTTGAGCACTTTTTTCTTTCTGCATTGCATTTAACTTGTTAATTATGAATGCTTAGTTAGGAATGTATGCTAGGCACTTGATAGGCACATACACACTCACAAGATGTACTTTCACTACCTCATGTTGACTTGAGCATTTCTTGATCCATCCTCTCTAGTCCACATGAGTTGTTTAGACTAGGTTGCTGATTGAACTTATCGTTTGCTAGTCTCTTGATTGGACTCACTTAGGCTTGGAAGCCGAAGTGTTAATCGCTTACGTAGCTTAAATTGTTGAATTGTTTAAGTAGGTGAAAAGAGTTTTAAAAAGGTCCTAATCACCCCCTCCTATAGGTTTAGCCATAATTCTAGTTGCTCCTCAAGCTTCCGCACGCGTATACATAGGGTGTCGTGTTAGGCTACCCGACGCAATTTCAGAAAAAATTCTACGATCCCTCACAACCAAGTTTGAACATGTAGTTGTGGCTATTAGAAAGTCAAAAAATCTTGAAAAACTCTTGCCCTAGGAACTAATGGGATCGTTGCAAGTTCATAAGCAACGGATGCAAAAGAGTACCAGTTCCATGGTAGTAGAACAATCATTGTAGTTAAAATTGACTATAACCAAGTAAAAGGCTAGTCATGAAAATTCACAACATAGTCGTCGTATCAATAGTAATCATGGAAGAGGCCGAGGGCGAAGAAATTAATTATCAAGGTTATGGCTAAAACCATCAGAAAAATACCAATTACCATGGAAGAGGAATTAGTAAAGGCAGATCCATGCATAGGCATGGGAAAAAAATATTCAATGTTACAATTGTGACAAGTTTGGTCATTATGCCTTAGACTGCTGGAGCAAACCAGTAGATCAAGATGAGCATTCCAATTATGCAAAAGTATCAAATCATGAAAAAGAAAACTCCACACTTTTTCCTACACAAGAAGGGACGGGTGATCAACAGGACGTGTGATATCTCAACTTTGGAGCCAGCAACCACATGTGTGGAAAGAAGGAATTCTTCATGGAACTTACAGAAGATCTTCATGGCAATGTAAGTTTGGGAGACTCCTCAAAAGTTTTTATTAAAGATAAAGAAAAAATCAAAATTTATCAAAAAGATGGTGCACCGGAATATATCTCAAATGTGTATTATGTGTTAAACATGAAAAGTAACATACTTAGTGTTGGCCAACTTTTAGAAAAGGGGCATGTAATACATATGAAGAACTTCTCTTTCTTTGAGAGATGCACATGGGAGACTTATTGTATAAGTTCAAATGGCCAGAAATCATATGTTCCCACTCCACATTAATATAAGATTTGAAAAATGCCTCCATGAATTTGTAAACAATGAGTCATGGAAGTGACACCTTTGCTTTGGGCATCTCAATTTCAACAGCCTCAAGTTATTATCCTGGTCAAGCATGGTACATGGCTTGCCGACAATCGAATGTCCGAAACATATGTGTGAGGCATGCACACTTGGCAAACAACAAAGAAATTCTTTTCCAAGTGGGAAGTCATGGAGAGCAAGAGCAGCGTTACAATTGGTTCACACAAACATTTGTGGACCATTAGAGACAATTTCTCGTGGAGGTAATAAGTATTTTATTACTTTCATCGACGATCTCAATAGAAAATTATGTGTGTATTTTATTAAAGAAAAATCTGTTGCTTTTATTGTCTTTAAAAATTTCAAAGCTCATATTGAAGTTCAAAGTGATTGTAAAATCAAAATACTCAGATCTGATAGAGGTGGCAAGCACACCTCAAATATGTTTCGAGAATATTGCAGATAACAAGGCATCAAGCAGCAGCTTATAATAGTTTATACACCACAACAAAATGGGATCGCAGAACGAAAAAACCGTACTATTCTCGATATGATGAGAACCATGTTCAAAGAGAAAGGACTGTAAAAGAATTTTTGGGCAAAGGTTGTTGCATGTACAGCTTACTTGCTAAACCGGTGCCCTACAGAACATGACACCTCAGTGAGCATGGAGCGACTAAAAACCAAGCGTGGCACACCTAAAGATCTTTAGGCGTACTGTATATGATCAAGTATCAGAGGCGAAAAGGAAGAAGCTAGATGATCATGAAGAAAAATACATCTTTATTGGATACAACAAGGACTATAAAACTAGCTTACAAACTCTATAATCCACTTACTAGCAAAGTAGTGGTAAGTAGTAAGTAGAGATGTGGTCTTTAGCGAAGAGGCATGAAAATTGAATAAAGAAAATACAATACTCAGTTCGAGGAAGAAGAATAAGAAGATAATTATGAAAGTTTGGAGCAAACTATCTTAACACCACCTCGCGCTCACAGAAGTCCAGAAGCACTATCCACTTCTTCAGGGACCACTTCATCAACTATCTCTTCAATGAGTACTTCATCAGCTTAAAATTCAGCTAGCTCCTTCTCATCGTAACACCAATCAAAATGAGGAGCTTAAAATAAATACATGAACAAATTGAAGAAGCAAATCTTTTCTGTTTGTATGTAGATCATAAGCCACTCACTTTTCAAGAGGTCCATGTTGATTAACCTGAAGGCTTCGTTGTGAAAGGAGAAGAGCACAAAGTATATCGTTTGAAGAAAGCCCTATATGGACTAAAACAGGCTCCACGTGCTCGCAATGCATGTATTGATAGTTATATTAAAAAAATGGCTTTGCCAAATGTCCATACGAACATGCAGTCTACATTAAAAGGAATACTCGTGGATAAATGTTTATAACATGCCTTTATGTTGATAATTTGTTATTTATAGGAAACAATCAGCAGATGTTTCATCAATTCAAACATTTTATGTTCAAAGAGTTCGAGATGACTGACGACGGACTCATGTCCTTCTTCCTCGGCATTGAAGTAAAGCAATAATCAGATGATATTTTCATTTTTCAAAAAAAAAAATGCAAAGGAACTCGAAAAATTAGAATGACCAATTGTAATACTATAAATATGCCCGTTTCAATGGGCTTAAGATTGATAAAAGAAGGAGAGGGAAGAATTGTGGATCCGATTTTATTCAAGAGTTTGAAAAAAAATCTCAAGTATCTCACAGTTACAAGGCCAGATATTATTTATAGTGTTAGACTTTTGAGCAGATATATGGAAGCACCAAAAGAATCTCATTGGGTGCTGAAAAAAAAATCATAAGGTATATTAAAGGAATCATGGATTTTAGTCTTTTCTATTCGTATAATGATGAAGCAAAGCTATATGGATATTCAAATAGTGATTGGGAGGTGATCAAGATAAAAGAAAAAATATCATAAGATATGTTTTCTATCTTGGATCTACCGCTTTTACATAGATCTCGAAAAGGCAGAGTATTATTGCATTATCGACACGTGAAGTCAAGTATGTGGTAATATCATCGACTGTTTATGAAGCGATATGGTTAAAGAACCTTATGAACGAATTGGAACATCCACAAGAAGAGTCCACAATTATATATGTGGATAACAAGTTTGCTATAGAACTTGCCAAGAACCTAGTGCAACATGGAAGAAGCAAGCATATTAATATCAGGTTTCATTTCTTATGACATCATGTAAGGCAGAAGACAATAAAACTGGCATATTATAATACTACAAAACAAGTGGCCGACATCTTTACAAAGGCCTTGTCGACTGATGCATTCAAGAGATTAAGGGTGAAACTTAGAATCAAGATGCTTTTGGTAGGGCTGTGCACGGTTCGGTCGGTTCGGTTTTGAGGGAAAATATCCAACTGAACTGACTTAGTCGGTTTTGAATATTTAACAACCGAACCGATCTGATGAACTATCACCAACCGAACCGGATAAATTCGGGTCGGTTCGGTTTTGTCGGTTTATCGGTTTGGGCCTTAATCCAAAACTTTTGTGGCCCATTAAATGCTTTTAACGGTTATTCATCATTGTTTCCAATGGTATTGTTTACTTGATTTGGATCTTCTCAAGGTTTGAAATCATGTCCTAAAATGATAAACTAAAATAGATGAACGGAATGGATATACAAAACATACATTAAGGTGGGCTCCACACAGTTAGGATAACACCCACTAAGATGTTACCCTAATTCGCTCCCTCACTGTGCTGCAGAGTCCGTGTCTACGTAAAATTTCTTTACTTGACATGAGGTAATTGGTAATGTAGTTTAAATGGGCCCCAATATCATGCATTTTAAAAATTCACTCCAACTAGCAAGTGACTAACCCAATTTTAGGCCTAAAGATGAGAAACCAATGCCATCTTTGATACAGGCAGACCACACAATTGGAAATAGTGTATAGGCCACATTACCCTCCAAACTCTTTTAATTTTCTTAGTGTGGCCCACTTGAATTACAGATAAAGATAATATTTCAGTCTTGGGCCTAACTTGGGGTGGCACCCTTACTGGTTAGAGTGGATTTCACGAAAAATTTTGAAGTGGAGCCAACCTCAACTCGTCACACACACACACACACACACACACACACACACACACACACACACACACACACACATGTATATCGGTTCGGTTCGGTTGAAAACGGTTTATAATTTTCACATACCGACAACCGAACCGACACTCTCGGTTTTTTATATTAAAAAACTGACCCAACCCGAAATAGATTGGAAAACCGACTGAAATCAATCGGTTCAGTCCGGTTTGGTTGGTTTTTTTAACAACCCTAGCTTTTGGTTTGAAGGGAAGTGTTGGAGGTTGCAAATTACCAAAGCGGCCAGTAACCGTTATAACAAGCAAGCTTTAAAGAAACTGTAATAGCTAACCTTACATTAAAGAATATGTAACATCTGAACTTTAGGGAGAATAGAGTTAAATATATTTAAATTCATCTTTATTCCTACACGTTTATGTTCATGTATAAAGCGTATGTAGTCATTTTAAGATAACTCAATCGGAAATCCAACAATAAGATATTTTGTTTTCTTCCTACTTATTTTGAATTTTCTTTATAGGCTTTGTAAATTAAGCCAACAAAATCATGCCAATCAAATGATCATATCCATCCATAAGTTGGACATCCTTTTTATAGGCATCCATTTACTAAGTCATGGATGGGATAGGATAGCCTCATAGAAAATGTTCTTTAAAACTAGGAGCAATCCTTGATGAGCTCAAATAAAGTTGGTTATTAGATGATCTTCTTCTTTCTTAAATCTCAGGGTGAGTTTGATGACATGTATTCAAAGAGATTTATGAGGATTTTATTTTTCGAATCATTTATTAACAATGGCCTTAAGGGAACTAGATTTCAAATGAATTAAAATTCTTCAAAAGAATCTTCTTCTTTCTCTCCCACCTTAAGGTTGTTTGCAAAATCCACTCGATTTCACATGTTACAAAATTCCACTAGATTCTACAGGATTTAAAGTCTGCATTGTCAAATGAGCCTCATGGGCTTGTTTGATTTGCAGCAATTACCGTGAATAAATGATAAATAGGTAAGTTTCACGTGTTTAGAATAGAGGAGGAATTCCACCTTGAAAATTATGCTGAACTCAACCTCATTCAAGACAAAACTCCATGAGCCCCATTATAATGTATGTGTTATATCCATGCCGTCCATTTATTTTTCATATCATTTTAGGGCATGAGAACAAAATGAGGTAAATCCAAAGCCCAATTGGACTACACGAAAAAAAACAACGGGGACTGAATGCCTACCATTAATTCTTAGGGTCTATAGAAGTTTTGGACCAAGATAATATTTGTATGTTCCTTTGTATGTCTTAGGACCTTATCAACAAGTTGGATCTCAAATAAACATCATGGTGGGCCCAATGTAGGTTTCAATGGTGGGCATGATTATTCCCATTGCTTCTAAAGGTGTGGTCCACTTTGCTTCTTATGGTGTGGTCCACTTGAGCTTTGGATCTACCTCATTTTTTTGTTCATGCCCTAATACTATATAGCAAAATGGAATCCACCTTATTTTTCGAGTCATGACTTACTCCAAAAGGTATAGTTATCACCGCCATGCAACCTCCATGCCAATGTAATTTTTATGATAAGTAATTAATGCTGAAAATGGTCAAATTCACATAAATTACTTTGAATCAAACAACCTAATGCAACTACTTTACATCATGCAAGTAATTGTTGGGTGCGTTGTACAACACTTTAGGATCTTGCTCCCCAATTACGTGAATAATGTAATATGATAATGTAATAAACAAGATCAAATTATCAACCATACGAACACATAGGATTTTTACGTGGAAAACCCTCAAAGAGGTAAAAAATATGAGACCTCGTCCAGAGAAAACAATCCACTATGTAGAGAATTGTTTATAACCTTGATCACAAGCATAACCCACTTGAATCAAACCTTCTTCATCTATGCAAGAATGGATAACAATAAAAGGAACTAGAAAATGAGAGATCTCACCAAGCACGAGGATGTAGAAGAACCTGAGATACCGACTACGCTGTGATCACCTTCACCAGCAGAAATCTCCTTTTCCTGCAAGCTTTCTCTCTTTATTTCTCTTCCTCTCTTCCTTGCTCTCTCTCTCTCTCTCTCTCTCTCTCTCTCTCTCACCTTGGACATGTAAACCTCATAATAGGATGCTTAGATCTCGAATTTGAAGTCAATATATAGCCCCATACAAGAGTTAGACACAAATCAGGTAACTGCATAATCACAGTACGCGCGTCGTCGGGCGCCCGACTAGACACTATCGGGCGCCTGATAATGGGCAAGACTGTCTAATGACTTCTGAGAGAAAATCTATCGAATTTCGGTCACCTAACCCAGCATGGTCGGGCACCCGATCTGGGCTCCAGGCGGCTGATGACCGACAGTCGAGCACCTGGCAGTCTTCAAAACTGTCTAGGGACCAACTGCTTCTTTTAGGTGAATTTTGGTCACCCAACACTGATTGGTCGAGCGCCCAATAACCCTCAGGCTGCACTATCTCTCCTCAACTCCCGAGTAGAAAAATCCCATCAAATCTCCCCCTTCCGACTCAATAAAGATTCATCATCTTCAAGCCATTTAGGCTTCTACAAGCCTTAAATCTGCCCTTAATCAAAACATTGGTTATCATGTCTAACCTGTTATCGTTCATATGGAGCTTCTCAAGCTGTAACACATTCTGTTCCAATGTATCCCTGATCTAGTGATACTAAACCTTAATGTGTTTTGACTTGGAATGCTGACTTGGATTCTTACTTAAGTGTATTATACTCTGGCTATTGCAAAAGACCACGTGCTTCTCCTGCTTTAGACCAAGTTCCTGTAGGAACCTTTTCATCCAAAGCATTTCCTTACATTCTTCTGTGGTTGCGATATACTAGGCCTCTGTCGTGGACAATGCTATACACTTCTATAACTTGTTCTACCAAGAGACCGCTCCCCCTACAAATGTGAACATGAATCTCGATGTAGACTTCCTAGAGTCTATGTCACCCGCTATATCTGCATTCGTGTAGCCTTCTAACACAAGTTTTTCATCACCATAACATAAGCTCAACCCATATAAGCTCCTCAGATACCGTAGTATTCACTTCATTACTGCCCAGTGTTCTTCGCCAGGATTAGTAAGACCAGCTGACCACACCAACTGTATATGTTATGTCTGGGTGCGTACATACCATAACATACTTCAAACTTCCTATCGCTGAAGCGTAGGGTATCTTCTGCATCTCATCCACTTCGTCCTTCATCTTGGGACATTGTTTGTCACTCAACTTAAAGTGACCATCTAGTGGAGTACTGACTGGCTTCGCTCCGTTTATATTGAACATCTCTAGGATTTTCTAAATATACCGCTCTTCTGATAACCAAAGCTTTATGCTACTTCTATCATGGGTGATTTTCATTCATAGAATCTGTTTAGCCAGACTGAAGTATTTTATCGCAAACGACTTGCCCAACTCCTATTTTAGTCTGTCAATTTTTTTTTATGTATTTCCCATGATGAGCATGTCATCAACATATAATAGTAGAACTATGAAATCACCATCTGAGAACCTGCATGTGAACACACAGTGGTCCGACTTCGTTCTGCCATACCCCTGCTTTAACATGAACGAGTTAAACTTCTTGTACCATTGCCTCAGAGCATGTTTCAGCCCATACAAGCTCTTCATGAGCCTACACACCATATGTTCCTTGCCCTCAACCTTGAACCCTTCTAGTTTATACATATAGATCTCTTCTTCTAGGTCACCATGGAGAAAGACAATTTTAATGTCTAACTGCTCTGTCTCCAAATCTATGTTAACCACCAACCCAAGTAACATCTGAATAGATGTTATCTTTACCACCGGTGAGAATATCTCGTCGGAGTTTATTCATTTTTTCTGACCAAACCATTTCATAACAAGTTTAGCCTTAAACCTCGTCTGTGAATTCTTCTGCTTTATCTTCTTTCTGAACACCCACTTGTTGCTCAAAGCTTTCTTGTCTTTAGGCAATTTCACCATATTATAGGTGTAGTTCTTATGTAAGAATTCCATCTCCTCTTGCATAGTTTTTAATCACTCCCCCTTATACACGTCGGTTAAGGCCTCATAGTAATCATTTGGCTCTCCCTCATCGGTAAGCATAATGTACTAATGCGGTGAGTACCTCTTGGATGGATGTTTATCCCTAAATGACCTCCTCTCCTGTGGCTCAACAAGATGATCATGTGGGGGCTGCTCCCCGACTCATCTTCTATAGGAACTCCCTCGTCTACTGCACCTTACTACACTCCCCTGTCATCAGGCACCATGGGAGGAGTGATTGGATCTATGTTTTCCAGCTCACCTAAACTGGGCTCGGTCTTCTCTGGCTTTCCAATGTCTTCTATACATTGATCTGTAAAGAAAACTACATCTCTGCTCCTGACGAGCTTCTTCTCGATCGAATCCCACAACCTGTAACCAAATTTTTTATCACTGTACCCCAAGAATAAGCATTGCATGATCTTCATATCGAGCTTGTACCTCTCTTCCGTTGGTACGTGAACGGGTGCCCGGCATCCAAACACCCTGAGATGATTGTAAGACACATCGCGTCCAGTTCACACTTTCTCAAAAACTTCTCCATTCAACGGGGTTGATGGAGATCTATTTATTAGATACACCGCATTATACATTGCTTCTGCCCAGAACTTCTTACACAACTTCGCATGGGATAACATGTATCTAATTCTCTCCACAATGGTGCGATTCATTAGCTCTGCTACACCATTGTACTAAGGGGTATTGAGCACCATCTGGTCATGCCATATACCCAAGGTCTTAATATACTCATGAAAAGTCTCAATATATTCACCTCCATTGTTAGTGTGGATGCACTTTAATGGTCTACTTATCTCTCTCTTGACCATAGCATGAAACATCTTAAACACACCAAAGACTCCATCCTTATATTTCAATGCATAAACCCAAACCCTCCTAGATGCATCATCTATAAATGTAATAAAGTACAAAGCCCCACCCACCTAAGGTTTTTGTCCTCATTGGACTACATACATCAAAATAAATCAAATCTAATGCATGAGCTTTATTAACATGAGAAGCATTTTAAATTCTATGTTGTTTCCCTGATAAACAATCAATACAAGTTTTGAAAAGTATAGCTGTCATCTCTAGAAGAAGTCGCTTCTTCGCTGGTAGCTAAAGCCATTTCCCGCTCATGTGGCTGAGCCACCTATGCCACATGTTCATCGTTGAATCTTCCGCTATATTCAACTCACCCTCGCACACACTAACACTTGTCTTGTAAAGGGTGTAACACGTTTTTCCTCTCGCTACGACCATCAAATCGTTGATGAGCTTCCAGTGCCCTCTAACAAACTGGCTTTCATAGCCAGTATCATCCAGCCTTCCAGTCGATATTAAGTTGAGGTGAAGGTCGGGAATATGCCTCACATCTTTTAATACCAATATGCAACCCACGTCGCTATTCACACAGATATCACCGACTCCCACAATCTTAGATATTCTAGAGTTTTCCGTCTTCATGGTACCCAAGTGAGGTAGGGAGGATGTGGTGAGGTCGATCACCATCTTCCTCACAGGATAACTACCTTGAATCCACAAGGATCCCTGGACTCCTCAACAGGGCTTCCTTGAATCCACGAGGAAAAATCTCAAATCCACGAGAAAAATTGGTAAAAACCAGAATTTTATTAAATAATAATATGAAAATTAATATTAAAAATGAACTTAACAACTTTGCATACCCTTAAACAAACCCTAATTTGTACTTACTAAAAATGGTAACTTTTTCAAAATAAAAAGTTACTAAAAATAATAAAATCCTAATTAAACATTATTACGAATTAGTAGTCTTTCTAAAACTCATTACTTGGAAAAATTAGAAACTCCTAAAATATAAAAACTCTAACAAAGAAAGAAACATCCTAAAAATCAGAATTACTAAAAATAACAGGTTTTTTCCTAAAATCCCATTTTTCTCCTGTAATCAAGCGTTTTCTGGCGAAACGGACGAAAATAACAATAAAAAATTGGTTGGTTGACCACGAAACGGAATTTTAGTAGGAATCCATATGTCGTGTGTCCCATAACTCCTCCCGAATCAAAAGTAATAGTTGATCTATGGTCTGCGTTCTTTTGATCCATCCATATGAAAATTGTCGATTTTGTCGACTTTTCCTTGATCTTTGTCTGATCCTTGTGCTTAATCCACTCCCTTTATCAGAGGGACCTTGTCCTACATCAGACCCCTCCACTTCAAAATACTCGTCCTCGAGTTATGTGTTGATAATAAGCCATGATGCACACTCAACTTCACACACCTTTACTTACTCGCCTTTTCAATGTACGTTGAAGATAGTGTCGTTGATGTCGTCACAGGATCAAACACAATAATCTTGAACCTTGACAATCTTAGCACTATATCTTTGGCGATATACAGGGGATCCACATTCGTTGCTTGCTCGACTAAGGCCTCGATCATTACAGTCTTGATTTCTTTGCTCTAAATTTCTAGTGGTACACAAACTTCAGTAATGGGGCTATTTAAACTTGGATCATCATTTAAATTGATGGCCCTCTCATCGATTTGTGGCACCACCAAATCGGCAATAGAAATCTGATTGACCACATGTTTGTTTTTGTAATGACCCAAGATTTTGGGAACATGTATACCTACATGAGAGTAAAAATGGCTACATTTACCTAATGCAAATGTGTAAACCATAAATCTTGCAATCGCAATTGTTTATGTACAATAAGTGCTTAATTACTGATCATAAACTTATATATTATAATAAATCGGGTCCTTAGAATAATTTAAATATTGTTTAATGAATCACATGACTTGTAGTATTGATAAATTCATAATAAATACCCTGTAAATTTTTAGAATAGATTAAATATAATTTAATTGAGTATTTAGCGAATTACCTAACTTAATACATTAATAAATTATTAATAAATCAAATGTAAGGAATCTATGTAGGATCCCTTTTATTAAAGTTGCTCAACACGAACCCTAGAACAGTGTAGAAGTACCAGATTTATCAAAACTAACCATAATTACGAAAAATACCATTGATTAAACTTAAATTATATAGATGATTTTAAGTGTACCAGTTTCTGACGACCCGTTTCATGTAAAACTTCATATAATAGTTTAGAGACCTAATCTAACCATACACGTCAAATTTCAGCCCTCCGATCATCCTACAAGTAACCTAATCAGAAATCGGGCCATAAGTGGGCCATCTAAACTCGAAACTGCACCAAAATTTGTGTCATATCTTAGAATCATGTGGCCTCACTGATGAGTGGAGTGGATTTCATACATGCATCACGGTGGGATGCATGTGCACTACGTGCACGTTAAACCGCACGGTCAACGCACGTTGACCCTGCATAAGCTAAAGATGAGGCGTCTTCCTCGTCCGCTTGCTGCGACAGCGGTGCCCGCTGTCCGTGGGACGCTCCACACCATCCATCACGGTGGACCCCTGTTGAAAATCCATTCCGTCCATTATGTAGCCCCCTCGTGGGACTACTCAGGAGAGGATTTGGTTTCGTATTTAGGAGCACGAGTGGGCCGCAAAATCTGTTAGAACCTAGAACTAGACGAAGTAGAACGCGCAAGATCGGAGCCGATTCTTCGCATGGGTTCCCGAAATTTGAAGGGACTGTTTGCGTGGGCCCCACCTAGGTTTCTAACGTTTCACAGGTGGCTTAGCTTGCAAGAATTGAAGTTTGAATCCAACTTGGATTCGAAAGCCACTGAACGTCTGTGTAACACGCTGGTGTTCGTGTTTGGCTATAAGAGCCGACTCTCGGCGGCGTTTTCTCAAAAAGAAACGTCAGAGAGAGAGAGAGAGAGAGAGAGAGAGAGAGAGAAAGAGAGTAACGTAGGGGGGGCTTACGGTTGCTGTTTGCTTCTCCCATTGCTGGAGCAACCTTCCAGTAGTAGCAGGAAGAAGAAGAAGAAGAAGAAGAAGAAGAAGAAGAAAAACAAAGAAAAGGAAGGAAAGAGAAAGAGAAGGATAAAAAAAACAAGGAAACGGTGAGTTTTTCTCGTATCTTTTCACACATTAATCTCAATTTATACCGTTTTAATTTCATAAGATTATTTTGTGTTAAATAGGGCTTTGATCTATTTTTTGGAAGATGTCAACTTTTTAGTTTGGGAATTACGTGATTTCATAAACTTGATAGTTTTCTAAAATTGAAATGGGTGCCTTGAAGGGCTGGACTTTTGTTACGTTACATTCGATTTCAAATTGAACCTGAAGGTTTAGTTTTTTTATAGTGATTTTGATAATCATGTAAATATTGGTTGGTTAACATTGCATATTGTGAAATCATGTGATTACATGAGTTTATGGTTGTATTTTGGTATCTTGGGAAGTTGGAAAGATGTATGAATTGTCTGAATTATTTGGGGAAAAGGAATGACATAAATCATGCATTCCATGAGATTGAGGACTCCAGTATATGGTTGATCACTTGAGTTGATTTGGGTTGAGCACACGTGAGTGTTGCACTAGACCGTTGCTCCATTGATCGAGGCCGGTTGGTGAGTACCCAAGTGTGTGCAACAGACCAACTACGCAGGCCAGGTGGAGGCTCCGTTGATCGAGGCCGGTTGGGTGAGCACCCAAGTGTGTGCAACAGACCAGCTACGCAGGCCAGGCGGAGGTGTGGGACAGTTCGTGATCCGAGTTGGCTATGCCGCTAGGGACCGATGTTCCAGAGGATAGTGATGACCAACTGGAGGTTCTACTGATAACCGTACTGAGATAGTTGATGAGTGTTGGCTTACATTACATTACGTGCACATTTTTTTTTTGGCTTGGTTGATATATTTGGGATTTAGATACTTGATGCCTCGTGGTTTGAGAAAATCTATTTATGTGATTAAATATATCTGATTACATGTGATAAACTGTACGAGATTACTCACCGGCTTTTATAGCTGACGCAGCGTTATGCGATTAACCGTAGTAACAGGTGATGATTTAGAAGACTTCGAGGAAGCGGTTCCAGATGAGGGAATGCCCTAGAAGATTTTTTTGTTGATTTGATTTATTTTGAATTTTGATCTGAAAGTATTTATGTAATAAGGCCCATTAGATGGCCATTAGTTTAGATAATTTGGAGCAATTTCGTAGACGCATTGATTAATAGTTTAATTTTCAAAGTTGGTTTATTTTTATTCCATATATTTGGTACCTTGTGAATGGAAAGGATAAAAGTTTCAGTTGTGATTGTGAACGATTCATTCATAACACCCTTGATTTCGAAATTTGAGTTATATACTCGAGTGTCGAATTTTGGGGGCGTTACAGTTTTCCTCTATGACTGAAGTATTGACCTCCTCCACCTCTTCAAAATTGTGAACAACCTTTAAGATAGTGGTGGGAAGTATTTCAAAGACATCGTCTAAACTTGAATTCCCCCATTTAGAACCAACACATCATCATCAATTTCCTTGGTGAAATTCTGGACAATGATGGAAGATTGCCCCTCCACTTTAAAAGTTTCGGGTAAGCTTTCCATCTCAAAAGGGGCCACTCGTATGCTACCATTGAATCTGGCCTCCTGTCGCAACTCTGGCTTAAAATAACATGATTCTTGTCACCAGTTGTGAGGTTATTGAGATAATACATTATCGTAATCAGTGTCGTATATGAATTGAAATTTTTTCAGCATTTGCCGTTTCATTTGCGGCTACGAACGTATCGGTGCTTTCATCTCTTGCTTCCAATAGCGCTGAACGTATTTCCACCAAGCCAAAGCGCCACCCTTCAAATGGTATGCCGTAATTGGAACTTTTCTGTCTTCAGGAACCTGCATATCGTGGAAGTGATACTCGACTTTAGAGAGTTATTCATCGATGTGATCCTTGCCATTGAAGTTGGGAAGAGCTATCGCCCTCCTATAGGATTGATCTGTTGAGTGTGATTGATATGAGATAACCCTGTAACTCGTCGTTGGGGGCGCTCTATGAGCAACTTGATTATGAAATCTAGTAGGAACTGAAAACGGGATTCCATTACGAACATAGAATTCTATGGTGTTTGCTACATGGTCAAAGGAAGCTTTCAACCCTTGCATTGCTTGTCGTCCATCCCATTCAAACTCTCTAAAAGTCGCTGTTGATAGAGGTTGATCCCCTATATCACTATTTATGTGGTGTTGTCCGTACATTAGTAAATAGGAATCAGCCCGAGGGGTGTCCTCACTCTAATACCACTGACGCAGGGGGACGTGGTGAGGTCGATCACCGTCTTCTTCACAGGATAACTACCTTGAATCCACAAGACTCCCTGGACTCCTCAACAGGGCTTCCTCGAATCCACGAGGGAAAATCTTGAATCGACGAGAAGTCGAGAATAATTGGTAAAAATCAGAATTTTATTAAATAATAATATGAAAGTTAACATTGAAAATGAATTTAACAACCTTATATACTCCTAAACAAACCCTAATTTGTACTTACTAAAAATAATAAGTTTCTCAAAATAGAAAGTTACTAAAAATAGTAAAATCCTAATTAAACGCTAATGCAAATTAATAGTCTTTCTAAAACTTATTACTCAGAAAAATTAGAAACTCCTGAATAAACAAAAACTCTAACAAAGAAAGAAACAAACTAAAAATAACAGGTTTTTCCTAAAATTTCATTTTTCTGTTGTAACCGCACGTTTTCTAGCGAAATGGATGGACACGACCCACTTTTGTGGGTCGGTTCACAACGAAATAGAATTTCATTAGGAATTCATATGCTCTGTGTCCTGCAACTCCTCCCGAATCAAAAGTTATGGCCGATTTACTGTCCGCCTTCTTTTGGTCCATCCATACGAAAATTGTCAATTTTGCCACATTTTCCTTGATCTTTGTCCGATCCATGTGCTTGATCCACACCCTTCATCAGGGGGTTCCTGTCCTACATCAGACCCCTCTACTTCAAAATAACTCTTCCTCGAGTTATGTATTGATAATGGGCTATGATGCACACTTAACTTTACACACCTTTGCTTACTCGCCTCTTCAATGTATGTTGAAGATAGTGTTGTTGATGTCGTCATAGGATCAAACACAATAATCTTGAACTTTGATAATCCTAACACTACATCTTTGGCGATATACTGGGGATCTACATTCGTTACTTGTCCGACTAAGGCTTTGATTATTACAGTCTTTGTTTCTTTACCCTAAATTTCTAGTGGTATGGAAACTTCAGAAGTGGGGTTATTTAAACTTGGATCATCGTTTAAATTGATAGCCCTCTCATTGATTTGTGACACCACCAAATCAGCAGTAGAAATCTGATTGACCACATGTTCGTTTTCCTTTATGACTGAGGTATTGACCTCCTCTACCTCCTTAGAATTGTGAGCAATATCTAAGATGGTGGTAGGAAGTATTTCAAAGACTTTGTCTAAACTTGTATTACCCTTATTTAGAACCAACACATCATCATCAATTTCCTTGGTGAAATCCTTGACGGCAACGAAAGATTGCCCCACCACTTTAAAAGTTTCAGGTAAGCTTTCCGTCTCCATAGGGACTACTCGCACGCCACCGTGGAATCCGGCCTCTTATCAAGATCTAGCTTAAAATAACATGATTCTTTCCACAAGTTGTGAAATTGTTAGGATAACGGCTGATCATAATCATCGACGTATAGAAATTGAAATTGTCTCAACATCCGTCGTTTCATTCGCGGCCACGAACGTATCGGTGCTTTCATCTCTTGCTTCCAATAGTGATGAAGGTATTCCCACCAAGCCAAAACACCACCCCTTCAAATGGTATGCTGCGATTGAAACTTTTCTGTCTTCAAGAACCTGCATATAATTGAAGCGGTACTCGACTTCAGAGAGCCATTCGTCGATGTGATCCTTGCCATTAAAGTTGGGAAGAGCTATCGCCCTCTTATAGGATTGATCTGTTGAGTGTGATTGATATGAGATAACTCTGCGACTCGTCGCTGGGGGTGCTCTACGAGCAACTTGATTGTGAAATCCAACAGGACCCAAAAATGGCACTCCATTACGAACATAGAATTCTATGGCGTCTGCTACATGGTCGAGGGAAGCTTGCAGCCCTTGCATAGATTGTCGTCGCTCCCATTCAAACTCTCTAAATGCCGTCACTGATAGAGGTTTATCACCTAAATTACCGTCTATGGGGTTGTTGTCCATACCTTTGTAAAGAGGAATCGGCCCAAGGGGTGTTCCCCCTCTATTACCACTAATGGAGGGGGATGTGGTGAGGTCGATCACCATCTTCCTCATAGGATAACTACTTTGAATCCACAAGGCTCCCTAGACTCCTCAATATGGCTTCCTCGAATCCATGAGGTAAAATCTCGAATCCATGAGAAAAATTAGTAAAACTCAGAATTTTATTGAATAATAATATGAAATTTAACATTAAAAATGAATTTAACAACCTTATATACTTATAAACAAACCTTAATTCATACTTACCAAAATCAGTAGGTTTTTCAAAATAAAAAGTTACTAAAAATAGTAAAATCCTAATTAAACGCTATTACAAATTAGTAGTATTTCTAAAACTCATTACTAAAAAAAAAATTAGAAACTCCAAAGTAAACAAAAAATCTAACAAAGAAAGAAACAAACTAAAATTAGAATTACAAAAAATAACAAGTTTTTCCTAAAATACGGTTTTTCGACTTTAACCACGTGTTTTCTAGAGAAATAGAAGGACATGACCCACATCAGTAGGTCAGTTCACCATGAAATGAAATTTCAATAAGAATCCATATGTTGTGCATCCCATAATTATTCCTGGATCAAAAGTTGTCCCCGATTTACGATCTGCCTTCTTTTGATTCATCCATACGAAAATTGTCGATTCTGTCAACTTTTCCTTGATCTTTTTTCGATCCATGTGCTTGATCCATGCCCTTCATCAGGGGGTTCCTGTCTTACATCAAATCCCTTCACTTCAAAATAACTCGTCCTCGAGTTATGCGTCGATAATGGGTCATGATGCAAACTCAACTTCACATACCTTCGCTTACTCGCTTCTTTAATGTACGTTAAAGATAGTGTCGTTGATGTCGTCACAGGATCAAACATAATAATCTTGAACTTTAGCTATCATGACACTACATCTTTGGCGATATATAGGGGATCTACATTCGTTGCTTGCTTGACTAAAGCCTCGATTATTACAGTCTTGATTTCTTCGCCCTTAATTTCTAGTGTTATGGAAATTTCAGTAGCGAGGCTAATTAAACTTAGATCATCATTTAAATTGACAGCCCTCTCATCGATTTATGGCACTAGCAAATCAGTAGTAGAAATCCGATTGACCACATGTTCAATTTCTTGTATGACTGAGGTATTGACTTCCTATACCTCCTCAGAATTGTAAACAACCTCTGAGATGTCAGTGAGAAGTATTTCAAAGACCTCGTCTAAACTTGTATTACCCCCATCTAGAACCAACATATCATCATCAATTTCTTTAGCGAAATCCTGGACGGTGACAGAAGACTGCCCCACCACTTTAAAAATTTCGAGTAAGCTTTCCATCTCCAGAGGGGCCACTCGCATGCCACCATGGAATTCGGCCTCCTGTCGCGACTTTCGCTCAAAATAACATGATTTTTGCCACAAGTTGTGAGATTGTTGGGATAATACCTGATCATAATCATCGTCGTGTATGAATTGAATCGTCTCAGCACCCGTCGTTTCATTTTCGGCTACGGGCATTTCGGTGCTTTCATCTCTTGCTTCCGATAGTGCTGAACGTATTCCCACCAAACCAAAGGCCACCCTTCAAATGGTATGCCACGATTGAAACTTTTCTATCTTCAGGAACATGCATATAGTTGAAGCGGTACTCGACTTTAGAGAGTCATTTGTCGATGTGATCCTGGGTATTGAAGTTGAGAAGAGCTGTGGCCCTCCTATAGGATTAATTTGTTGATCATGATTAATATGGGATAACCCTGCGACTCATTGCTGGGGGCGCTATACGAGCAACTTGATTATGAAATCCAGTGGAACGCGAAAACGGGATTCTATTATGAACATAGAATTCTATGACGTCTGTTATACGTTTGAGGGAAGCTTGCAGCCCTTGCATAGCTTGTCGTCTCTGCCATTCAAAGTCTCTAAAAGCCGCCGCTGATAGATGTTGATTCCCTAAATCACCGTCTATGAGATTGTTGTTCGTACCTTTGCAAAGAGGAATTGGACCGAGGGGTGTCCTCACTCTGATACCACTCACGCAGAGGGACGTGGTGAGGTTGATCACCTTCTTCCTCCC
Organism: Liriodendron chinense; assembly: GCA_003013855.2. Classification (NCBI taxonomy): domain Eukaryota; kingdom Viridiplantae; phylum Streptophyta; class Magnoliopsida; order Magnoliales; family Magnoliaceae; genus Liriodendron; species Liriodendron chinense. The sequence goes on along the minus strand of ML058339.1, from coordinate 3,269,778 downwards.
AGGATAACTACCTTGAATCCACAAGGCTCCCTGGACTCCTCAACAGGGTTTCCTCGAATCCACGAGGAAAAATCTCGAATCGATGAGAATAATTGGTAAAAATCAGAATTTTATTAAATAATAATATGAAACTTAACATTAAAAACGAATTTAACAACCTTACATACTCTTAAACAAACCCTAATTTGTACTTACTAAAAATAGTAAGTTTCCCAAAATAGAAAGTTACTAAAAATAATAAAATCATAATTAAATGTTACTACTAATTAGTAGTCTTTCTAAAACTCATTACTTAAAAAATTAGAAACTCTCAAATAAATAAAAATTCTAACAAAGAAAGAAACAAACTAAAAATCGGAATTACTAAAAATAACAGGTTTTTCCTAAAATCTCGTGTTTCTGCTCTAACCCTGTGTTTTTTGGCGAAACGGACGGGCACGACTCAATTTAGTAGGTCGGTTCACAACGAAACTAAATTTCATTACGAATCCATATGCTGTGCGTCTCATAACTCCTCCTGTATTAAAAGTTATGGCCGATTTATGGTCCGCCTTGTTTTGGTCCGTCTATACGAAAATTATCGATTTTGTTGACTTTTCCTTGATCTTTGTTTGATCCATGTGCAATAGGAATATGCTTGATCCACGCCTTTCATCAGGGGGTTCCTGTCCTACATCACCAAGTCACATGACTTTTAATTAGTGAAGAAATCCCTCTATGGAGTTGCATGAAATGATGCTCCCAAATCTACAACCTAGTCAGTGTCCCGACTCATAGCAGTGAGACAAATATCATGATCCGTTGAGAGAATAACAACAACATCGCCATCTAAGGCAACTACAGTAGAATTAGATTAATCTTCCTTCTCTTTTCCTTTTCTTTTCTTATCCTTCTTTTTGTTGTGGCATTTGTTTTTGTAATGACCATTCTTACCACAGTTCCAACACTCGATATCTTTCCTGGTACTAGACTTACCTCTGAATTTATTTCAGGCTTTGCTGCCTTTCTCGTTCTTTCCTCTCCTCTATTCCTGTGTCACAAGGGCCTCTTGCTGCGTAGACTCTTGAGACTTCCTCATTGAAGAGACAACTGGTTATCTGTTCCATGGACACCTTTTTGTTTGCCGTGGAGTTACTCAGAGATACGACCAATGTCTCCCAACTATCAGGCAATGAACTAAGTAATAGCAAGGCCTGTAACTCATCGTCCAGGACCATCTTCATAGCGGAGAGTTGATTCATAATACTGTTGACTTCATTCATGTGCTCAGCTACAGAACCGCTTTCCTTAAACTTGAGATTCATAAGTCTTCTAATCAGGAAGATCTTATTCCCGACTGTTTTCCTCTCATACAACCCTTCTAGTTTCTGTCATAGGCTAACGACCGAAGTCTCTGTAGATACATGGTGGAACACAGAATCATCTAACTATTATCTAATGAACCCCACCGCATTCCGATCCAACTTCTTCTAATTATCATTTGTTGTATCATTCGGCTTAGTCAATACACCTAAGATTGAAGTATACAAGACCTTGCTATATAGCAAATCCTCTGTCTTCGCCTTCCATATAGGTCAGTTAGACCCATTAAGGCTGATCATCCTTGACGAGCCACCGTCCATAATTCACAATGATCCCACTGCCCGTTTAAATAACCCGGACGCTCTGATACCACTTTTGTTAGGTGCGTTGTACAAAACTTTAGGATCTTACCCCCCAACAACGTGAATTATGTGATATGATAATGCAATAAACAAGATCAAATCATCAACCACACGAACACATGAGATTTTTACGTGGAAAATCATTAAAGAGGTAAAAACCACGGGACCTCGTCTAGAGAAAACAATCCACTATGTAGAGAACTGTTTACAACCTTGACCACGAGCACAACCCACTTGAATCAAACCTTCTTCATCCACGCAGGGATTGATAACAATAAAAGAAACTAGAAACTGAGAGCTCACAAGCACGAGGATGTAGAATAACCTGAGATATTGACTGCAATGTGATCACTTTCACTAGCAAAAATCTCATCTTCCTACAAGCTTTCTCTTTCTCTTTCTCTTCTTTTTTTTTTCCCTCTCTCTCACTCACCTTGGATGTGTGAACCTCTTAATAGGATACTTAGCTTTTGAATTGGAAGCCAATATATAGTCCCATGCAAGAGTTAGACCCAAATTAAGAAACTGTATAATCACAATCCGCGCGCCATCTGGCGACCGATAATGGGCAAGATTGTCTAGTAACTTCTGACAGAAAATCCGCCGAATTTCGGTCACCGGACCCAGCATGGTTGAGCGCCTGATATGGGCTTTGGGTACTTGATGACCCACAGTTGGGTGCCCGACAATCTTCAAAACTGTCCAGGGACCAACTGCTTCTTCCATGTGAATTTCGGTCACCCGACCCTGATTGGTCGGGTACCCAATAACCCCCAAGCTACACTATCTCTCCTCAGGCCTCAATTCCTGATGAGGAAAACCCCAGCAATAATAGTTAAGACTAAATTGATCGGCTTGTTTTTTTCTATGTTAGCACATGATGCATGGTCCAAAGAGATGAATTTGAGTGTACAAATGTCCCTATGCAATAAGAAGCAGTATAAAATATATTAAGCGTCGTATCGTTTCTATAAATTAATTGAGGCGATATTTTATATTTTGAAGGGACATTTTATATTTTGCCTTCTACTCATTTGGCTGGTCACTGCGCGACCCTTCCAGATAAAATTACTCCTCAACAGGGCATAGTGATGTGTGCATGACATCCAATCGGTACTCACGGGCGACCGTCGTTTTCTGCTTAGAACACAAAAAATCCAGCCAATCCAAAACTCAAGTGGGCCGTGCCATGTAAAAAGATCATGGCCCACCTAATTATGGCCCTATATTTTGGTTTTATTTTTATTCACGTTGGTGGTGTCCATCTTCCTAATGGATTAGATGATATGTATAAAACTAATTATTATACCCCACATACAATCTATGGTGGTTTACCCTTCGTTGGTTTTGGATTGGCTTGATTTTTGAGATATGGGGTGATCTTGAAGGGGTGCACCTTATGAGCATATCAGATGTCGGCTGTACATCACGGTGGGCCATGCATTGTTGAGGATATCCGGCCTCCTTATAATAAGTTTTATTTTTGTTGGTCCGGCCATACTAGTCTTTTAGGATCGTTTGTCTTTTGGAGGGGAGCATCGAAAGAGCCATGGACGATCCAACACCGTGCATTTGTATGAGGACAAGATCTACCTAATAATTAGATTCATTGGAGTATTCTCATTGTCCGACGAGGGGAATTTTGGCAGTTGCAAGTGTACTTTCACTCTTGTCTCTTAATGTGTGCTTAGAAGCCTATGGATCTATTTAATTTGGTGGGGAGTGGATTAGGTGTTACGCGTTAGTTGGTGTTTCATTGACCGTGGGGCCTACCTTGATGTATATGTTGTATATCCATTCCGTCCATCAGTTTTTTCAGATCATTTTAGGGAATGGTCCCAAAAATGAAGCAGATCAAAATCTCAAATGGACCACAAAGTAGGGGTTGAATGATCACCATTAAAAACTTCTTGGGGGCAACAAAACATTTTGGATCAAGCTGATATTTGTGTTTTCCCTTCATCCATGTATATGTGACCTTATCAAAAGGTTGGATGGCAAATAAACATTACAGTGAGCCCTAGGAAGTTTTTGGTGGTGGGCGTTCAATGACCACTGTTTCTGTAGTGTGGTCCACATGAGATTTGAATCTGCTTCATTTTTTAGATCATGCTCTAAAATGAGCTGAAAAAAATAGACAAGTTGGGCCCCACAGTCAGGAAGACACCCACTAACATGTTACTCGGGGAACACCTAATCCACTCCCTGATTCGGTGATCACGCAGACTAGCAACGGACTACCAAAAAGGCCCTTTCTTCTTGTGAAAATATGCCCTGAGAGATATAAAGATGGCTGCAAAGGGTAGCAGTGGGCAGGGTAGCCCGCTCGACCTGACTTTCGGCTGGGCTTGGATGGCAATGGGTCCGGTAGCCCACCGGACCCGACTTGCCCGGCCGACCTAGCTTTCAGCTGGGCTTGGACCTGTGGGCCGGGCTTGGGTCTTCAAGTTAGGCTTCAGCTCAAATGATTTTAGCCTGATCGGTTGAGCCCCCATTATATGTACACGTGTTATATCATACAAATATTTCATTCCAATCCCCTGTTAAAGAACCATCCATCTTGAATTTGGACCGTTGGATTCATTTTTCTAAATTGATTATTTCTTTTTGCATGTGTGGTTCATTTAATTAGTGAATAGATTAGAACCATGCATGTGGGAAATAAGGATTTTTTTCAATTTTCAGGCCAGATCTAGTGGGGTTAGGTTGGGTCTCACCATTGTTTTGGGATTGGGATTGAGTTGGGCTCAAGGCTTGGGTCTTAAATGTTGGGCCCAGCCCAACGAAATCCAGCACATTGCCACACCAACATCCCACCCTTTAAAGATGGTTGCAATCAATAAAACAAGCACTTCAAATGCGAATTTTCAAACTTCCGTTTTGAAAGCTTGTCAAGATTCCCGCCCACAATGCAGGATGGTTGGAGATAAGTGCATACCGACTCACACTGTACACACTGTACGTACTGCAAATTTGACTTTTCGGTTGTACAATGGCTACAATGCCGGGCTCGATTAGGTACTATCCCAATAAAATAGAGCTGGGAGAGGCCCGGTACATATCATGTCAGCACTGGTGGACAGCAGGTGGGACCGGGCTGATATAACAGTCTGTCAGCTCTCATCATTATGGGGTGCCTGCTCTCCCCTAATGCCGAGGTGACACTTATCCATCTGTCTCTAACGGCATCCTGGCTGAGCATTTGTGGGGCTCACATGATGTGTGCATGACATTCAATGGTCCAACAAGTACACGCGCATAAAAATAAAAGCTGATCTAATAAATAGGTGGGCCACACCATGAAAAACAATATACACCATTTACCCAGCTGCAAATTCACGTGTAGTCCGACTCAATGATTGGATTGCTGATTTTTGCTTGTCTCATCGACATCATAGATTCGCCTATTGGATAGATTGGAGGTAAGACACCCCCACCCCAAACTCCAAAATAAGGCCATTTTGACCACTTAGCAGAAGCGAAATCCCAAAACTAGCACACCTTACCTCTCCTCCGGGAGTTATAAGGTGGCCCTACCGTCAACGACCAATTAGTTTTAGATTTTGACTTCTGATGACAACCTATAAATTTTTTATCATTCACTCTTAATGTAAGCCACTTTCATAGCGTTGTAGAAAGAAAACAAAATCCTTAAAATAAAATTACTTTACATCTCCACTTGCAATCTTAAACCAAATCACAAATCTTATCACTCTAACACTCATTGACAAGAGGTTTCTAAAAGCCAATCGCAATAAGCTATTGTTGGGGAAGTATGCACAATATAATGGATCTCACAATCCCAAATCAAGAGAATTATGGGATATGAATGTACAACGATGGACAAACAATCACCTTACACAACGATGAATGTACAACGATGAACAAACAATCACGTTCACTTGGTTATCCTAATCCCGTATTAACATTGCTTATATAGCACTTGGGGTGGAATTAGAAACGAACTATGAAAAAACACGCTAAACTGCGCAAATCGACGGTTGATTGGTCGGTCGATCGACGACCCCAGGTTCAGTTGCCCGAAACAAGTCAAAAACATCTAGAGAGATTTTCTTGGTCGCCCAACTAGGGTCGTCGATCGACCGATGACCCTGATCAAGCACTTCTCTCTTCACTCTTGAGGAGGAACACCCATTAAATCTCTCCCTTTTGACTCATGAGGAGGGCTTTACTATCTTCAAGCCTGCCAGGTTTCTTCAAGCCTCAAACTTGCCCTTGGCCACCGCTTTGGTCATCATGTCTAGCCCATTGTCATCAGTATAAATATTCTCGGGCTGTAGCACTTTGTTCTCCAACGTATCCCTGATCCAATGATACCGAACTTGGGTACTACCATTGTCAGGGACGCGGATTTCCTGTGAAAAGTTCCTGTGCTGGTAACCTAGGTGGGGCCCACAGTGATGTTTGTGAGAAATCCACTCCGTCCATTCGTTTTGTGAGATCATTTTAGGACATAGTAGTAAAAATGAGCTGGATCCAAGACTCAAGTGGGCCAAAACTGTGAGGATTGAACGCACACAGTTGAAATATTCTTACGGCCACAGAAGTTTTGAATTAGGCTAATAATTTTGTTTTCAATTCATCCCAGTAGGAATGACATTATGGACGGTATGGATGGCTTATAAACATCCATGTGGACCCAGGGAGGTTTCAACGGTAGGAATTTCCCTACCCACCTTTTCCTTTAGTGCGGCCCACTTGAGTCTTGGTTCTGGCTTATTTTTGTTCCCATGTGCTAAAATGATCTCACAAAATGGATGGACAAGGTGGATATCTCGTAAACATCACCATGGGCCCCACTTAGGTTCCCAGCGTAGGAACTTCCTACGAAAGGCTTTTGCAGAGAATCTACATCCCACCGCTAGGACCTAGCTAGAGCTGGATAGTCCCATCAGGGGATCCGTGGGGCCTACTGTGATGTATGTGTATGGCCTACTGTGATGTATGTGTTTTATCGGTACATTCATCAATTTTGAAAATAATCATATGTTTATCCATTTTGAAAAATTATTTTAGGTAATGAGCCCAAAATGGGATAGATCAAATGTTCAAGTGACCACACTACCAAAAAAATAGTGACGATTGAATGCCTACCATTGAAAACCTACTAGGGGCTAAAGAAATTTTGGATCAAGCTATATTTATGTTTTCCCTTTCTCTAAGTTTGTTGACCTTACGAACATGTTGGATGGTGATACTTCCCGTGGTGTGGTCCACTTGAGCATCCAATCTGCCTCCCTTTTTAGGCTCATGCCCTAAAATGATCTTTCAAAATGGTTGGACGGCTTGGATAAAACAAATATATCACGGTGTGCTGACAGGACCATCCATCTCTAGCTAAGTCCTGGTAGGGCTAGTACTCAATCAGGTGCAGTGGATGGTATTCTATGATCCCACACACTGTCCATTCATTTTAAATCATTATTTTAGGGTGTGAGCCCAAAAAATGAGGTAAATCCAAATCTCAAGTAGACCACACCACACGAAAACAAACGGATGCAGTGGTGATTGAACACCCACCATTAAAAACTTCATATGGCCCATTGTAATGTTTATTTGCCATCCAGCCTGTTCATTGGGTCACGAAAAACTAGGATGAAGGGAAAACACAAATATCGCTTTGATACAAAACTTTTATGGTCCCCAAGAAGTTTTTAATGCTGGGGTTCAATTGCCACTATTCTTGTGATGTGGTCCACCTAAGATTTTGATTTGCCTCAATTTTTTATACTTCCACTAAAATGAGCTGAAAAAGTGGATAAATGACGTGGATAAACACATACATCATGGTGGGGTTCACATAGCACTGTCCAACCGTGGTTACTCATAGTGTCAGCATCACACTCAAAGTATGTTTGAAAGTTATAAGTGAATTGTCTAGAGACTCATTGACCTCACATGGTGGGATTTGATTGGGCAGATGCCATTGTCAAATAAAAGGCATATGCAAAGCATGTTTTAAATTTGTTTGGTAGTCGACTAGCCCATCTCTAAATGCTACACATGGCTTAATCAAATCCAGCCATGTGATGTGACCATGGATATTGCTCACCCAACAATTTGCTTCCATTATTCATTTAATGAATCCATAGATGGATTCTTCATATAAAAGTCACAAGTGCCACTCACAAAACTACTTTTTCATTAGGTACACTTTCTCTATGTGATATTTCACCTCTTGCTTGTTTCATATCTAAAGAAAAAATCTTAACGATAGTTGGTTTGTATTCACAGATTTCGCAATAATGGCTTGTTCCACAGAAGGATTCCTTGAAAATTGTTGGCTTGCGGGGCATGGATTGCATGCTGACCCTAACAACACTTGTGGAGCACAAGTAACTTGACGTGACGGGATATTATTGGGTCACATGCTGCCGTGAAGATGGGTTTGGTCGAGTATGTACTTAATCTAATGACTTCCAAACATGCCTTGTATGTGTTCCTGTAATGACCTGGATAAATATTGACCCCCTCAATGGTGACCATTGATTGATGTATAGAGCAAGACATAAACCAAACTCGCTCGAAAGCTCGGCTTGTATTGGTTTGAAAAAGCTTGGCTTGGCTTGGTTCGAATAGTAGGTCAAACCAAGCCTTGGAGTCAAGCTCGTTTAAAAAAACAAACCAAGCTCAAACCAGGGCAGTTCTGGCTCAGCTTGGCTTGAGTCAGCTCGGTTTGATTTGGTTTGATTCAGCTCGTGGATTGCATGCACACTGCTTCATGTGGTGTGATCCACTTGAGCTTTGGATATGATTCCATTTTGGGATCATGTCCTGAAATGATATCTAAATATGAATGAACAGCGTGGATAATACATATACATGACGACGTGAATAACACAATACATATATATGAGTGCACACTGTTTCCTGTGGTTTGGTCCACTTGAGCTTTGGATATGAATCATATGATTCAATTTTGGATCATGTCTTAGAATGACATGTAAAAACAGAAGGACGATGTGGATAATACATATACATGATGATGGGCCCACAAAGTTTACTCAGTATGCTAAAGCAGAATTCGAATTGGCTGGTGACCTCAACACCTACCATGTAACTAGTGTCGAAGCTCTGTGGGCCCTGCCATGATATAAGTGTTTTACTTGCATTGAGATGTTACTTTCATGTAATTATATTACTTTGGTCACGACCTCCTGTGATGAGTAACTTTGAGACTCATACATGCTTGTGTTTTAAGTTGTAACTTTTCGTTCATTGTTATTATCCTATGGAGGATATTAAGCTTTATGCTATTTTTTAGTGTTGTTACTTTTGTATTTATCTTTTTTAATGTTATTTTATAGTGTTATCTTTGTATAAAAAAAAGTTGCGTATTATATATATTGTTTATTTAGTAAACAGAAAAAAAAGAGTTGACTCATGTTCAAAATTGGCTCAGTTCTACTCAACTCGGATATTTGGACCAAATCAAACCAAGCTCAAGCTCGTATATTTTGGACTAAACCCTTTTCATTCTTTTTCTTTTTTTTTTGTTAGTCATGCACGTACCCACCTTGTTAGCTGCGCAACGCACCCACACGGTTAGTCACATGATGCACCCACCCACCTGTGGGTTTAGTGTCTCCTTAGCATTTTGAACTTGCAACCTGCTATTGAAATGCATAGGCATCTTCCAGCTGACTAGCAGGCGAGACACAATCTGGACTAAACCAAGCTCAAACAGTAGGGATAGGCTCAAAGCTCAGCTCGAACAGGGAGTGTTAAATAAACAAGCCAAACCAAACTTGGGTCAAACTCAGTTTGGCTCGGCTCATGTACAACTATATTGATGTACCATATCTATCCTTACAAACCCTATCCAATCATCCACTAAAATTACATGTACAGATTAGCCCAAATGTAACCGTCCATTCGTCCATTCATTATACTCATTAATTTAAACATTTAGTCACCCAATCATCCACTACACCACTAGCAAACTCCAATCATATAACCAACTAAAGATCCATTCATCTCATCTGTCCACCCACTTGACCATTAAATTATGCGTCTCATGTCCAGTATAACTTATTAGTGCAACACAACTGATCACACGTAGGTAGCATGAACAGATGGTAAAGAGCATGCATGGTTAAGAGCATGCATTCCAACGTTTTTTAAGTAACGAGTATAAATGCTTCTTTTTTTAGGAAACATCTGCATGTGTTAGTTAAGTATTAATAGGATTATCATGTGGGTACGTGGATTTTAGGAAGCAGGTGGTGCATGATTATAATCAGAGATCAATAATCAAGATCATCCATGACTATTAATAACCTAACTATTGCAAACCATCCAAGTTCAATCACAAGATCAACTGACCACCCATTTGTTAACTTAAACCAACAACATGTAATTTTTAAATTTATTCACAAAATCAGAACTGTTCATAGAAACTTCTCAACTTTCCTCAAAACCCATCCGCCACGCAAATCTATCTATCCATTCAATTCGTCAACCCATCCACTCAATCAATCGTCCATTGTACATCCATGATTGTACACATATATCCATGTACATGCTACCCACACGTGAGCACCATGCACATGCATTACTATGCACCACAAGCATCACTTCATACACACGAGTGAGGCATTTTTTTTTTTTTTTTTTTTGTAATAAAGGAAATTAACGGATGGTGGGTGTTTCACTTACACGAGATATCATTTAAAGAAAATATTTTGATTTTTTTCACATGTATGCATTAAGGATGGTGGGACCCTTTATTATACATAGGGTCATGAGTGTAGGATACGAGGCGTGCAAAATGAGAAAAAAATAAAAAAAATAAAAAGAGAGTAAAATAAAAGTGCTTGCTAAAGCTAGAGTTGTACACAAGTTGAACCGAATCGAACTAGGCCCTGCTCGGCTTGGCTCGACCAGTGGATTACCTAGGCTCGAGCTTGGCTCAGTTTTGTCTTCGAGCCAAATTGGCCAACTCGGTTTGGTTTAGTTGAGCTTTCGAGCCAACTTGAACGGACTGTCGCCTATCGGATTGAATAGACAGGGCATCGGATAGGGAGGTTCGGTTGGATTGGATAGACAGGGTGTCAAATAGGGAGGTCCCGATCGGATTAGATAGGATAGGGCATCAGACAGAGAGGCGAGGTGGGCGTTGGACAAGGCTGGGCGAGGTGGGCGCCGGTCGCTTGCGGAGATGAGAGAGAGAGAGAGAGAGAGAGAGAGAGAGAGCATAGGTTTGCTAAATGATCGGTGGTCGGGCGATTTTCGAGTGTCGATTGGGTGTTAATGGGCGTGGGCAGGCTGTGGGCAAAAAGCGGGTGCTCAAATGAATGAAATCAGGGCGCTCGAAATTGATATATATATATAATATGAATATATTAATATCTATAATATAAAAAATTATATAATTTAAAATCAAACCAAGCCTGGTTTCGAACCAAGTCAAATCGAGCTCGGGTCAGCTTGAGCTCGGCTTGAATTTTGAACAAGCTAAAAAATTTGGCTCGATTTGGTTTGAACCACCTTTTGAATCAAGTCAAACCAAGCTTTTTCGAGTCGAGCAGAGCGAGCTTTTATTAAGGTGATTAAATTAATGTAAAGTCTAACATAAGACCCTAATTATTTTTTTGAAACTTTCTTTTAAATTTTGTTGAAATATTGGTCAATCATAATTCATTTTTCTGTATTTTTTATTTATGAAATTAAATAGGGATTAATTATTAAAATTGCGTAAATTAAATTTGAATTAGATTATTATTATTCTTTATTATTTAGAACATGTAATCTAATTCCAACATTTTTTAAATTATTATTCAATATTGAAATTCTGAAAATTTAAATTATAAGTTTATCTTCTTATTAAAATATTTTTATATTAAATATTCCTAAATTATTTTCCTTTCATATTTCAAGCACCATTAAGTAATTTTATGCAAATTTCGGGTTTATTTTATAGAATTTGGAATTTTCATACTACTTTGTAATTTTTCTACAATTCTAAGGACTTCTACATAATTTTCAGGAATTATAGGCACTATTTTGTATTTGTTTTAGGGATTTGCACTGAACAATACACGAATTCTAGTGTTGTTTAAAATTGTTTAGAAATTTCGTTTAGTATTCTGAATTACTAAATTTTCACAAAATTATATTATCCTATTTTGTTTTAAAATTTTATAGATTAAATTATTTAATAAAAAGGGGTTTCTATAAATTATTTATGTTTATTGCTGATGTTAATAATCTTTGTTAATTATGCAATCTTTTATGGAATTCTTTACATTGTCTCATAAAAATAGTGAAAAGTGTGTAAATATAATGTAGTATTGTGTAAAGTTTAATCCATGATAAGAGACATGTTTAATAATTTTTATTTGAATTTATGAACATGAGATAATGATTCATAGCATATGTATATTTATTTTTATTTACAAATTTAGACTTGAATGCGGGTGCGCTGCCATGGGGATGTCCCTAAAAGGCATAAGTAGGTAGGACGATTGTATTCATTGGATGAAAAACCTTAAAGCCAATAAGTAGAACGATCGTGTCTCTTGGTTGAAAGACCCTAGAACCCACTGGATCCTTTGAAATCTCCTTTATGTACAACGTATGAGTGCAAGTGTGAGCGTGGGCATACATCAGAGGTACAACTGAAGTAACAGTTTGACCAACTAACGTACGAATTGGTCCCTCACCTCAAAGTATCGGTGTGTGGGCGTTAATGTAATGTGGTCATCCACTTGAGTACGGTATTGTAAGAGACGACTTATATTTAATTTATTGCTTATCAGAATTCATGAAAATATTATATTTAGGGCATATTTATGATTCCCATTCTTAAATGCATCTTCCTTCATTACGGTTGTAAATGGTTGGGTTTGGCCAAAACTAAACCCGCCCATTTACTAAATGGGTTTGGGTCCAAATTTTAGATCCATCCCCTTTTACTAAATGGGCTGGTCTAGGTCGGGTTTGAGTTAACCCCATCAGACCCATTTATAAATGGGTTTGGGTCTGGGTCTAGTAGAGGGAGATCCACCCAGACCCATCTGTAAATGGGTTGGGTCTAACGAGTCTGGGCCTGGGTTTGAATTTGGTATATAAGCATTTTTGCTAGGTTTAAAATCGGGTTTGGACGGGTCCAAGCCTAGAAAGGTCCCTTGCAGCATAGACCAAACCTACCCATTTACCAAATAGGTTCGAGTCAGGTCAGACCTAGTATAAAGGAAACCAGACCAAACCCATTTAGCAACTGAGTCTGTTCTTGGACCCAGACCCGTACCATTTAACAAACGGGTCGGGTCTAAATGAGTTGGGTCTAGGTACCCCATCGGGTCCGCTAACCCATTTACAGCCCTATCCTTCATTCTTTGTATTTTTATTTAATTATATATTTTTTTATAATATGAATATTTTAAAGTTGGATAAAAAATGATCACATTGGGTTGTTATGCTCACACCGTTACAATAATCCACAGGTGCAGAACCGGAATACTATGAGCAGACGGGTCTTTACTGCTAGTTTTTTCTTTTTTACAAATTTATGTTTAATATGAATTTCAATTCAGTTTTGTTTTTCATGTTTAATTTGAATTTCAAATTTTAATGAAATAAATTATCAAGAGAGTCGAATTTAATGATTATGACATTAATGGAAATTATTTTAGTAGTATTTTTTTTTATGGCTCTGAATATCTATGAATTTTGATTGAATTATGTAGATTGTAATGAATATCAATCTATTAAACTTACGAACTTGGGATTCAGGTCCTGAATAGCACCATTCAAATACTCAAATTTTGGGGTGTGACGGCTCAATCTTTAATAGTAGCAACCAATCAAATACCGTCATGTTGAGTCATCACAAAGGCCAATGGTGTCAGGGTCACCACACAATCTTAATCTTCAGAGAGGATAGTGGTGTCAAAGTCACCACACAGTCTGTGTCCTCAATCGAGCACATATTTGACTGAGTCCTGATAGTGGATGTGGCTCAATCAAATCCCATATGTTGGGTCTCTGGGCAATCCCCATCTAACCAAATGGCAGGCGTGCATACTTCCCACACCATATATTAATACCAAAAAGCAAGTGTGAACTTAGGACTTTAATTGTTTTGCAATCATTATCTGCGAGAGCGGTTTAACAAAAGCTCCGTGAAATCAACTTGATACTTTTCTTTTTTAAATATGCACCACTCCATATTAAGAGGTGAGCCAAAAGTAAGTATACTCTGACTAAACCACTGGAAAAAGTAGGAATGGGATGCCCACTGTTGCCTCCTTAGAGTCAGGTTGATATTTGGTTTTTCCATTCATCTTAGTGGAAATCTTTTAAGAGCAAATTGGATGGCATATAAACATCAGGGTGGGCCTCGTGAAGGCTTCAATGATGGGCTTCCCCATCCCCACTGCTACCTGTGGTGTGGCCTACTTAGGGTTTTGGATTGGTCTGATTTTTTTACCTGAAATCCTGTCATGAGAATAAAATGACCGTCCAAGTGGATGTCACATACGCATCACTATAGGCATCAGAGTGCTTTGTGTTGCACGGGAGTGAATTAGATGTTACCCTGGTAACACCTTAATGGGTGTTACCCCTACCGTGTGGGGCCCATCTTGATGTATTTTGTATATATTTATGCCGTCTATCTGTTTTCTCATATCATTTTAAGATATGATCCAAAACCTTAAGAAGATCCAAATCTCAGGTGAACCATACCACTACAAACAGTGATTAATAACTATTAAAAACGTTTTGTTGGCCACAAAAGTTTTGGATCAATCTGATATTTATATTTTCCCTTCATCAAGACCTTATTGACATTATCAAGAGCTTGGATTGAAAATAAACATTACCAAAACCTTACCATGGGCTCTTTGAAATTTTTAATGGTGGGGCACTCAATGACACTGTTTCCAGTGGTATGGTCCACTTGAGATTTGGATCTGCATAATTTTTGGAACCTTATCATAAAATGGGCTGTATAAACGGATGGACGGAGTGGATATACAAAATATCATCCATGGGCCACACGGTAGGGGTAACACCCACTAAGCTGTTACCGGGGTAACACCTAATTCGCGCCCGTGTTGCACGCCCTCCCCCATTTGTCCTGGAAATTTGCGTCCATCGCGTTTCAGCCATTTAATTAGATGGCCCCACCACCGGTACCATATGTTGGTGATTGACGACCGGTGTTGTGAAGACTGTGGGGCCTACTATGATGTATGTGTTTTATCCAAACCGTCCATCCATTTTTCCAGCTCATTTTTTGTCATGAGCCCAAAATTGAAGCCTATCCAAAGCTCAAGTGGACAACACTACAGAAAACACACACATCACCCCACTATTTTCTGTAGTGTGGTGCAGTTTAGCTTTGGATAGGAGTCGATTTTGTCCTCATGCCCTAAAATGAGATGGAAAAATGGATGGACGGCTTGGAAAAAACACATACATCACGGTGGGCCCCACTAAGCCTTCACCACCATGGTAAAGGATGGTGAACGCCTCACTACCCAATCCGCGTCCTAGAAATCCACCGTGATAAGGTTTGTGTCCCATCCATCCCAATCACGCGTCTGTCCATCCAGTACCACAGCCATTTAATGCTAGACACAGTTTTTACCACAGCCAAAGGTTCTCAATTTACGACGGTGGGGCCCATTATACAGTGATCCAAACCGTTGATATTGTATAACTCCTTATAGATGACTGATATACCAAAAATCTCCCAGGGAGAATACTGATACCCAACCTTCAGTTGGGGGCCAGCAAATAGACCTTAAGGAAGAAAGCGGGTCCACATCCAACCAAAAGAAAGAACCATACACTATTAGGCCTATCACATGAATGATTTGGATCACTGAACATGGGCCCACGTGCAAAATCCAGGCAGAATATTGCAGAATGCATCCAAACCGTCGAAATTCTACAATAAAAGATGCTTTCTATATGTCCCACGCCCATCGCTATCGCTGTTGGAGCCGTGGGACATCGTTTTCACGCACCCAACAAAACATGCATTGAAATAATTATTTGGTCCCTTTGAAAACTACTCAACTTTTCTTTTGGGTTTGTAAAAGTGGGGCCCACCACTGAATGATCCACACCGTTAGTCTGTTGGTTCCCACAATGGACGGACCATTCTAAAATAATAATAATAATAATAAAATAAAAAATCCTAGCCTTCCAAATCACCGACTGTAAAGATGTTAAACCATCCTAACCATCAGATCACATGATTTTTTGGCATGGACCATTTTTTGTCCGTATGCCACAGATGGGATGCTTAAGACTATCCTAACCATCCAATTACAGGATTTGGGGGCATGGAACATTTTTTTGTCGGTAAGCCACAAAGGAGATGCTTAGGGTAGTCCCACCTGCGCGAAGTTTGGCCTTCACCTGATGAACGGTCCAGATTTGTCCAGATATACATGCATCTCTGGATAGATAAAGAAAAATCCAAAGAGATTCATACGAATATGCGTCACAACTCACAAGACAATGGACAAGACGCTTTCCATTAATGCGTCCATTTGAAGGCCGTAAACAGGACAGATACACCTGTCCAACCGACACAATATTTATATTTTCGCCATCTAGGACGTGGCGCATCAGATGGACGGTTTAGATTAGCCACCCAAGCAGCCCGTGGGAATGAAACCCAAACTTGGCTGAATCAACTCAATGAGATTTCAAGCCTAGTCTAGTAAACTCGATCGTGAGCATGACTCGGTCATGCTTTCACAAGACCGGTCCAATCCACTTGAAGGCTTGATTGACTCGACACAACTCACCGCGATTTGAACTGAGTCACTCACCTGGTTAAGGCAAAACCAGTTAGTTCGGGCCCATGACTTTCAGATATGTTTTGTTTGGCCATTTTTATCCGTTTTACCTACTCCTAATGATTTTATCACCCGTCTAAATAATTTTAATTTAATTATAAGACATCGAGTCAAGTAAAGACTCATGTGAACTCCAACCTCAACTAGGAAACCAACGGATTGGTAGGGCCCATTAAGCTTCAGGTCCCTGCCTGATATGCATCAGGTCAATGGGCAAGTATGGGCTTTGGCCCTGAGCTCTCGTGACCAGTACTGTAAAGGTAATGGCGACAACCATTACACATTACAGGGTCATAAAGGCTTTTATGACTGTTATGAAAAAATGACCCGTAAAGGCCATTACAACCTCCCGGTTACGCCCCCATAAAGGTCCGTTACAGGTTTACCGTCATGGAATACCTTGCTCGTGACCAAGCTGTGAGCCGAGCTCGAGAACAAGATTTATTTATTTATTTTTAATGTTAGTGGGCGGGTTGGGACTGAAATCAACAGCTTGATCGGCAAGTGGGCCCAGACCAAGCCTAGTACAGAACCAATAAGAAGAAAGCTCACTGTAGGTTGCAGGGTGTCTTTAAACCGGTCCTAAGGGTATGTATTTTAGAAATTGGTAGCCAGCATTCAGTGCACCTGCTTTCGCACATATGAACTGGTGACACAAGTGCAGGATCTAACCCGCCCGCACACCAAGCCATGATGTGAAAGTACCATGTTCCGAATTTCAGGCCCTGGGGATTCAGGTGGGCCACACAAGCCTGCACATCGTAACAATTTGCGCCATCGGCAACAGACACTAACAACTGCACTAAAAATGGCTTAAAAACCATTTTTCAGTGGCAGGCAAGCAGGCCCTTGTAATTCAAATACAATCCTTGTGATAATGTTAAAGCAGAGTTATTTTGTGCACCAAAACATAGCCCACCCAGTAGATATCCAAGGCCTACACCCGCAAGAAAATTGGACAACTGAACATGAAGTTCCAACCGTCTTGCTGCGGCTACACATCATGACCTTAAAAAAAGAAAAGAAAAGAGAAAAAAAAAAGCCTTCCCAACAGCCCACGCAGATCTAACAGCAATTCCCAATTCCTAGTACTGGTACAAAATCTAGTTTTAGTCTGCATCTTGTTACTTCATCCACAAAAGAGATTTTGTATGAAGCTCAAATCAATAGTCAGTGGAATTGGGTTTTGTACATAATCACATTTTGGAGAGACTAATAATGATGCTGTTATGTATTCCGCTCGCCAATGACAAAAGACTGTTTATGGAAAACCGCATTCCGCGAGCTAATCAATGATAACACTAGAATTTCTGTTCTCTCTAATAATCCACCAACCATTGAGTAGCAAATAGAGGCATATGATGAATAAATAGTATGAAGTTGGGCAAAAAGAAATCACCCAATTCTTGTTTTGGGGGCTTATGAGAGCGTTCTGATGCCAAGTTGATTTTAAGACGGAAGAGAGGGATTCAGCACGGTCACCACATATGTGGCTAGTCATATTCAAGATTGGCAAGCATCGGAATCACACATGGTGTGTCAAAGAAGCCCAAGGAGAAAATCTAGACCTTGTCTAGCTGAAGAAAGATGAGTGATTATCTTTCCCAAAATACAAACCACATAACACCAATCACGGAGCTAAAAACTGACGACGAAGATAGCTTCGCAGTGAGGATATGATCCAAGCTGGCAAACGTTTTGCACCATATATATGGGGTAGGGTTCTGTCCCATGGCAGATTCACATACAAGAGTGTGCACATACGAACACATGCAAGCATGCACGCACACAAACTTGGGGTACATCCGTAAGTATTGAGTTATTACTCTAATGGGGCATGCAACTTTGCAAGTATTCGATTTCTCCTTGGCATACCTCACAACTTGTAATTGCAACTCGTGCCCAAAACCATAAATTTTCAGAAATGCACATAACAACAGAATATCATGACATGGAAATCACGTATACTTGAGTTCATATTCAGAAGAAGACATGGCTCCAGATATTGCATGTAGAGAATTTCTATAGACTGAAGAAAGCATCATATGAGGTTCAAGCATAAGAAAGAGTTTCAAGGCTAATTACGAGGAAGGGAATTATAGAGTCATGATGCATCAGAACATGAGTAGCATCCTGGTGCACCATTCTATGCAAATGGGGACAATCCAAAACTCTGACCGGATCGGCCTCACAATGGATGGCATATTCCCATAAATCTCCCAAATTAGAGGTTCTTTACCCTTCATCACTGGGCTACAAATAAACAGTTGAGAGAAATCACATGCAATAGTTCAGAGAAAAAGGCTAAAGACAGGCTTCAATCTGGAAGCGTTTTGGGTCATCCCTCTAGGTCCCATAGGATCAGCGGTCTGGACCAAAGAACCATGGGCCCCACTTGTTCAGAACATCTGCATTAGGACACTATACATGCTATCATACATGGAGACTATAATTCCTCTTCAAGAGACAATGTTCAACTAGTTCAACTGCTGATACAATAAGGGGGGATACTTCATAAACACGAAGAATGAGTAAACTTTCAATCAAGTACAGAGTCATTTAAATGGCAAGAACAGAGGCATGAGGAAACTCCGTTTACAACATTGAGAGAATATGTTCATACCAGAAAGCAATACACATAAATGTCACATGGAAGATTTCAGATCCTCAGCATACACGAGTGAATTCCATGATGGATTCCGAGGAAGAAATGTGTCCTGTGGTGAAAAAAAAGATAATTCAGCAATTCCGCATCCAACAAAAGGGAAGTATCCCTTCTCACATGCAAAGAAATTTGTTCATTTCAAGAAGACATGAAATAAGTAGACATGAAGTAACAAAACAGCAACTAAAGCTATAAAAAAATAAAAGAAAGAAGAAGAAGAAGAAGAAGAAGAACTGTTCTTCCCAATTTCTTATTTACATTTATTTTGGGTAGTTCAGATTTAGGTTCCATGCAGTCTCATAACACAAATTCAGACTCAATTCATTCTAATGATTTTTGAGCAAGTACTATCAGTGTGCACACACGAACACATGCATGCATCCATCGAGTCATCATGCAGACATACATGTATATGTATGACGTATCCAGATCCGACTATCTTCATTTTAGATCAGAACTATGAACAAGGGCAAGGAAAAGAATGCCAGAAGTAGGAAAAATAGATGAATATCAGAAAGACGATATTATTTTCTTACGCTATTTGTCCTGGTTTTGAAGTTCTAAAAATGATCCAATCTCTTTTTCTTTTAAAAGAGCTTAATAAAACAAAATTTAACGAGATTGCCTTCAGACATTGAAATCTCAAATGATTCCATGAAAAATAAGTTTCGTCTTGAAATTTTCCTTTTCTAGACAATTTCTATCAAGCCTCAACACCTTCACTGTTAGATGTAACAGCCGATCACCTTGGTTTTAGGTGTGGGGCAACAAAAAGAGATTCACAAAGGCTTTTCCACTCTGGAGTGCCTCATGGTATGTCTTGATGCACCATCCAATCGAATTGATTATTAATGTAAAAAGTGGAAATGGCCAAACCGAATAAGATGTTGACCATAGAATTCAATCTAGGTGGAAGAAGTGGAGATGTACCTCTGGAGTTTAATGTGATCGTCGCATACCACTCAAAGTGAAAGGAAGAATTTATAGGATGGATATAAGCCCAGCCATGCTTAATGGGACAAAAGGTTGGGCAGTTAAAGAACAAAATGTTCATCGTATGTGTAGCTGAAATGAGGATGTCGAGATGGATGAGTCGCAAAACGAGGAAGTACAGAATTCGAAATGAATGCATTCAAGGGAACTTAGGAGTAGCACCAATTGGTAATAAGATAAGGGAAAGTAGACTTAGATGGTTTGGTCATTTGCAATGGAGACCAAGAACCACAACGATTAGGAGTGAGTTGGTACAAGTTGAAGGCTCTAAAAGGGCAAAGGGAAGGCCCAAAAGGACATGGATTGAGGTAGTAAGAAAAAACTTGATGACCTATGGTCTAACTAAAGGTCAGGCCCTTGATAAAGTAGAATGGCAGAGTAGGATTCATGTAGCCGATCCCAATTACTCGGGATAAGGCTTAGATGATGATGATGCGAAATGGCCAAATTTCAATTGGGTTTCGTAGCATTAATATTAAGGTATTAGGCTTAGATGGCAACAATGTCTTTTAAGTTTGACCTGAGAGGAATGTAACTGCAACTTGAGGGCTCTTTTCCCTTTCAAGAAAGAAGAAGGAGAGACCAAAAACTTTGAGGGCTCTTCCTCATTATGAGCATTGTGACAACTACTTTTGAGATTTTTAAAATCCTCCAATATTTTCACACAAAATCAATTAAATGATATTAAACAATAATATTGCAAGATTTTCAAAAATCTCAATAGTCATAAATTTTCACAATTTTAACATAAAACTATTCAACAGTAAAAACAATAAATTTCAGACATATTTAAATTTAAAATTTATTTATTAATTCATAATACATATTTTTTTAAAGATTTTTTGTGAGGTTTTTCCGATAAGGCGATAATAATGCAAGGAAAACATCAAAATCTGAAAATCTCCCGAGAAATTCTCAAACTGAGAAATTGCCAAGAACAAGATTTCCCACTATGATTACGAGTACTAGGAAGCTTCATTACAATTTGACTAGGTCCTCTTGCTTGAATTGACACTTTGCAATTCGATTCTTGTGCATCCAAATAGAGCCTAAGCATTTGAAACCTATTAAAGATCCTTGTTTGAGGGGAGTTGCAAAGGGCTTTCTCTAAAGCCACTCTCTCATATTTGCAAGGTGGAGAGAAGAGATGGGACAAAGTATCCTTATGGTTCCCATGCTTGCAAGGTTGAGAACAAAGATGAGATGGCGCATAACCAAGGTTTTGTTGTTTGTAAGGTGAGGAGAGAAAGCGATATAGTTTATCCTTGAGGTTATCTTGTTTGCAAGGTGGTGAGAGACCTATGATTTTCCAATTGTGAGATAGCTTGGCTATGCTTGATAATGTGATCTCCTTATTTTTGTGAGCGGATTCCTTTACCAATGCTTCCCAATTCCCATGAGCAGTTACATTGTGACAAACCACTAAGCTTAATTGTGACAAACCATGTAAGTTGTGAGTTAGAGGTGGCAATTGGCCGGGACGGCCTGGGCCCTGGGCCCTGGCCCCTAACCACTTAAGGCAATGGACCCCTAAACCAAGACTAATGCTCGGGCCAACCCAGGCCAAGGAAAATGATGAATGGCCCGGCCCGGCCCGGCCCTAGAAGGAGGCGAATGAGAGAGGTGATTGATTCTTTTAAATATGGAAGGGTGCATCAAGCAAGTGGGAGCCATCAGACATCTTTATCGAATAATCCACATTGCCGACCTAACGGATAATACGGTCATACCATGATGAGAGATTGCTCAGAAAAAATGTCACATGGATTTCGGAGGACTTTTTTTTCCTCTCCGTCTTCTACATCATAACAGGACCTTCCTTATAGGGCCAGGGCTCAGGGGAAGATGGTGGGCTAGGACCAACCCCGGCCCAGACTATTGCCACCCCCATTGTGAGTGTACTTGTTTCCATGAACACTCAAATCTCCAGTCATGCTTGTTTCACACAATGGAGCAGATTTTGCAAAACCAAAAGGGTAAATATCTAAGTTCCAGGACCTCAGAACATATGTCATAAGTGTAAGAGATTGCATTAGACCATGGATACACCACAACCCAAAAAATCATGCCATTCAGATGAGCTAGAAATCAATTAGAGGACTTCTGCTAGTTAATGTTCGATAATTGGTTGGCCTTTTCCCAACCACCCATTTGTAATCCTTAAACGAGTCCTCCAATCAATGGCTAAGTCATCTGACCAATGTGATTTTTAGTGTACAATCCATCCATTGTGGGGACCTACTAGATGATGTTGAAGATATAATAATAAATAAAAAAAAGACTTAAATAAACCTGTGTGGAAGTGATGAGAGTTGTTGAAGACAAACAGAAAAAGGAAACGAACCAAGATGAAGGCGCTTGCTGCAAGATTTTGTGAGCCAAAGCACAATTGAATTGCTAAGCTTAGGTTAGTTCCCGCCCCACGAGTCTAAATAACCTAGTGCAGTCGTTTTATAGCGGAGATGCCACCAGGAAGCAGCCCACACACTCACATAACATGTGTCAACCCTGATTGCACCTTCAGGTCGATCCAACGACACACATATGGCTATTTTCTCAATCGGAAAAGGCAAAGAAAACTAGAGAATACACAGACGTATTTTTTCGGTGTACTTCTACCTGAGAAGGCTCAGCTATATATAGGCCACAGCCTGGCCTCTGAAACAGTCAGGCAATTACAAGCAAACATTCGCTGATGTAATTGCAAAAGTAATTTAAGACTTCACAACGTTTGAAAAATGGTTAGATCAATAAAAAGGATTTAGATAATTAATAAAAAAAAAATATATAGATAACAGAATGAGGGAGCTAGAGCCTAGGCCTGACCGTAGCCCGTCATGGCACACACGCTTGTGCGTCAGAAAAAGAAGAAGAACAGTCCTGACGAACTTGGTTTAATGCATGTGGATTGCCGACTCATCCAAGTTGAATGCAACTTATCCAAATTGACTCATACTCGGCTGACCCCAATACTGTGCAGCACACAAACCAGCATTGAAATTATGCCTGAATATGGCCGAGTCACCCTGGACTCGACTTAGGACCGGACGAGTTAGTCTGGGTCTCTAAGTCTTCAATCCATGCTAATGCATGCATCCATTCTCTCTTCAAAAGGACCCAAGAGTACTTATCATCATCATCAAAGACTTATACCAACTAATTGGGCCTTATCCCAATTAATTGGGGTTGGCACAGCAATTCTGCTTACAAAGTGAAAAAAAGGGAAAAGAATTCCCACTCCATTTCCTATTTGGGACTATTTGCAAACACATATTTGCAAACTACATTCTTTTCAAAAGCTCTTAACAGATGTAAAACCACTCCTACTAAAGAATTATTTTTTAAAACAATTCAATAGATGAAAGGTCTTGATTTTGCACACATGTTCGGATACTGAATGCCCAATAAAGAATTTACATAATATTGATAGACAGCGTATTTAACTCAGCCAGTGGGAATTTTGCATTCTCATTGCCGATGCCAAGACCCAATAAAGGAGGATTACATCAGGTTGGCAGTCAATGTCAAACTTTGACCACATCTTTTTCTCATGAATCCTAACAATGTGATGATGATTGATAGCAACAAATCCTTTGATAAACAAAATCATCTCTTCTTCTTCTTCTTCTTCTTCTTCTTCTTCTAAGAATGAAACAAATAAGAGATTATATTGGTTCACAAACATTGGTATTCCTTGCTATTGTCTACATGATATTAAAAATCTCTAGCAGGCCCTCTTAAGTTCTTTTTCTTTTTAAAGGATCCTGCTAAGGGCCTATTTGATTTGGGTGAATAGAAAGGAAAATGAAGCACTTTTCCATGATGGGATGGTTCCCAATGCGTGATTAACAAAGAAACTTATGGATTCCAAATAGCAATTACTAAACTTTTCAATAGTCAAATTCTTTACCACATGATTCCAAGCAACCGTTGTCTCACAAAATTGAGATTGCCACTTGCTATCAATCAAGACCCTGAAAATGGAATTCATGTGAATCCATGTTTCAAGAGTTCTCATGGTATCCATGGATTCCATCATCAGATAATTATTACACTTTTTTATTCTTTTTTTTTGTACTTTCCAGTGAATCAAACATGCCCTAAGAAGAATATTAAAACTCAAGGAAAAATTGCAAAAAATACAATATCTACAATTAAATTAAATTGGAAAGAAAACTTGATGTATTCCTACGGATTTCTACATATACGATTACGAATAACGCATTTTTTTTATACAATATGGATTGTATGGTATCCTGAATTCCAACCAATCTTGATGAATTTTTTTTTTAAAAATCCACGATCTTGATGAATCTTTTTTATACTCCACTCGTGACCGTTAAAAGATGAAGCCAAGTGAGGAAGAAGGGACTAGAATTAACCTGCTCCTCAACAAATGCATAATTTGCTGAGTTTGATTTCGTGCATGTGGGCCCATGGTTTGATGATCCAAACCGCCACCATTGATGGTGGATGCCATGTAGATCTCCCAGTATGAAGATCCCAACCCCTTATATTGTGCCCTACTAGAATTAACACCTGCTACTCAACAAATGCATAATTTGCTGAGTTTGATTTCATGCATGTGGGTCCACGTTTTGATGATCCAAATCGCCAACATTGATGGTGGATGCCATGTAGATCTCCCAGTATGAAGATCCCAACCCCTTATATTGTGGCTTAAAATACACTATTAAAGTGCTATATGTTTCAATCAGGGAGGAGATTATCAGGGCATCCCCCAACCATGCGGAGATGCATCATTTCAATAATTTGGATTATTGAACCATGGGCATTGAATCCTATGGTTTAACTGAGATATGGTGCTTGATGGGTGGATTGGCAGAATAGAATTCGTGCAGCCACCCCAAGTATTTGGGATAAGGCTTAGATGATGATGAACCATGGGAACAAACTTGTCAGTATCCAGGAACCTATAATTCCTCATTTAGAAACAAGCAAAAAAATAAAATGGAAAAGATTGAATCGTCACAGTGTTTAATCAATGAAATAAGGTTCACTTGGAACAGAAAAAGGAAATAAAGGTGTTCATTCAACCTTAAATGTAGAGGTGGGCAAAGATCTGATCTGAGTCAAACATGGACCAGATTGGATCGTTCAGCTGCTTGAGTGGGTGTGTTCGAACAAACATTCGAACAGGGTGGCCCTGTTCAAACTTGGTTTGGTATGGCCTAGCCATGTTCGAACATATGGATTTCGGAAAATTCTTACGAGTTCAAACAAGTTTCAAACAATTTCGCTTTTTCGCTTGAAAATATTTTTTCTACTACTGAATAGTGAATACCGATTTGTTCACAAATTACAAATTACAAATTCCATCCTCGGACGTGGGTTGGCTAGTGATGTAAACACCAGCCAACAAGTCGGTGTCAAAGCTCTGTGGGTCCCACCATGATGTATTTGTTTTATCTACTTTGTCCATCCATTTGTACAGCTCATTTTGAGGCATTAAACAAAAAATGAGGCAGATACAAAGCTCAAGTGGACCACACCACAAGAAACGGTGAGGAGAATGATGTCCACCATTAAAACCTTCCTAGGGCCCACAGTCATGTTTATTTGTCATCCAACCTCTCTCTCTCTCTCTCTCTCTCTCTCTCTCTCTCTCTCTCTCTCTCTCTCTCTCTCTATATATATATATATATATATATATATATATATATATATATATATATATATAAAATTGAGTTGAACGAACAAGTCGAGTCGAGTTGGTCAATATTCGAGTCGAGTTCGAGTTCGAGTCGAACAAGGCTGTGATTGAAACCGACTCAATTTTTTTTTCCGAACAGACCTTGTGTTCGAACACGAAGACTTTCTGTTCGAACGGAGTTTATCGAGTCGATCCGAGTCAATCCGAACGATTAAACTCGGTTCGTTTCTAGCTCTACTTAAATGACAAAAGGACTCATGTCTCATTTGATAGCCAATGAGATTGCTAAGGGCCCTGAACATATTGGTAGGGAGATTCATGGGTACCCGAACCTATAGATACTCGAAGTATATGATACGATTAATCATATCCTAGTCCCGATTTTGGGTGCTGGAAATTGTATTTCAAATTAAATGAGCGATACATGTATTCACAGTAAAGTAGCATATATGCATCCTCCATAAAAGTAAATACATGTATCTACAAAAAAAGATAAGATGTATTCACCACTATTCATGCATGTGCAATAATTGTTCAATGCATGTGACTTTTCACTAAGAGTTACCTAAGAGTTATATTCATCAAATTTCGCACTTTTGTAAGCACACAAAAACTTCTCTCCTCATTCTAGGAGCTTTTATAAGTTTGAGTTCTTCTTATGTCTTGAACAAGGTTTAGAGATGGCATATCTTCTTGGTAGTGCAAACTAGCAAAGACACCATTCCGGTATTGAAACTATAGATATAGGCTCTGTAAGAGTCTAGGCCCGGTTGAATCCTAGGGATAGTACGCAAGAGCTTTGTTGCATCTTTGGAAGGTGTAAACTGCCTTCAAGAAGAGGCATTGCAATGCTTCTAAGCCAAATTTCTTCAAGTTGGTTATCCTTTCATTACAAAAATTAACATTGATAATCTTCCTTACGTAGGTATGTTTAAGTCGCAACTATCTCAATTTTCCGTTATGCTTTACACAAAGCAGTATTGCTGTCAAAGTACATGGGAATATCAGGCATTGGGTTGCTCCATACAGTTATGTCCGTCAATATTTTCTGAAGCCATTTTGCCTCTTCTCTTGCTGATGCCAGGTGATGAACTCAAACTTTATTAAGTTGCAACTATTTCCATTATATGGCCCACTATGCACTTTAAACAAAGCATCATTGTTGTCAAAGTACATGAGAATAGCAAGCATTTGGCTTGTTCCATAGAGGTATGTCTACCAATATCTCTAAAGCCATTTTGCATCTTCACCTGCTAATAGTGGGCATTTGGCTTGGACTTCTAAGAAATCATTCTGCCTCTCAAGGTGGAAATCCAACCACTAGTAGAGTTCAGATTCCAAGTGGCATCACTGCAACCTTTGATTACAATTGGATATCTCTCATAATGAAAATCGCAGTAGCTCAGCTCATGATTGATGCATCTACCATGCCACCAATGCTACTCATGCATGCATGCATCTACCTTCATCCCATGCACACATGCTTTTACATGCATCCCATACATACATGTCAGAATGCATGAACATATCTCGTATGTCCAATCAAGCGTCGACACAAGTGCACGTGACTTGTCATACAACAATCATAGCGTACATAATAGCCAGCATGCATCCTCATGTTCATGCAATCATATCCATGTATACATATGGCCATGCATTCATGTGATATATATCAACATGCATTTCTTGTATCATCCACATTCCACACGTGCTATCCTTGTTCCGGCCCATATAGATGGGTTAGCTAATTGCCATCTTACGGACACATGGCACACATGTGACAAACCTTTTTAACGGCTTATACATATTGAGTTGTATACTTGTGCCACACATGTAACAGTCCTTGTGCACGTGTTACGCATATAAGCATACACATGCCGCTATGTGAGAAGCACATAATCTGGCTAAACCATCCACATGACTAGCCCATCATACAACACAGAAAACATAACTGCAGCTTGAGCAAGCCTCACAGGCAGCGAATTGAGCAATTTGTGGCATGCATGTGTTGTGAAAGCAACAGCATGTGTGGCTAACCTAAAATACATCAAAGGTAGATAAACCAAAGGCGGTCCGCACAAGATCCACACACACACACACACACACACACAAAAAGTACAGAGTACTTATTTCGATTTTCCGTGCCCATGGTCGGTAACTCTTCTCATCAAAGCAACCAAGTCTTATGACCAGACTAACACACACTAGAGTGGTCATTTGTGAATTAAAGTCTATTTTGGGTTAAAACCCAATAAAAAGGCAATCATAGTTCAAAACTCCTCTAAGTATAGCTTGGGAGGAAGATTTGAGCCCTCCTTGAGGAAAGAATCTGGAGAAAAAACTTACCAATTTGAGAAAAATCGAAGAAAATCTTATTGGTGGCCCGACTTCCGAATCTTCCTATTTCGACCAAAACATCATCAAAGAAGCTCTAAAAAATTCCCAAAAAATCACGACAAATCCTCTAAAATCAAGATCTACCAAACCCCAAAACTTTAAGCTCAAACGGGGTCCATCCGTCCATACAATGCTGACATCAACCATACGGCTGCTAACGGCAACAAGCTCACGTGTCGCCTTTCAACTTTCTTGGTGCGGAATGGCCTAATCTTGGCTCTGAAACCAAGTAGAAGATGATTTGGTGATTGGAATAAGGAGAAAAGAGGTGAGAAGTGAGAAAGAAGAAGAGAGTTTGGGGGAATATTGTGTTAGAGCAACATGCTCTCACACACGAAGCTTCATTAGAATAAAACATATAGTACATTGCAGAAGAATGAGAAAAAGGTGCACATACACTTACACTAACGGTGCTAAATGAGCCACTAACACACACTAACACTGATGCAGGACAGCCCTAAATATGATGCATGCTCATGAACACAATTATTCAGCGGAAATAAAAGCAATAATAATAATGAAATCTAGCATAAATTATTATAAACTAAGAAAAACAGAAGGAAAACATGCAATGGAATGGGCCATCATCACAACCATGGAGTATGGGATTCAAATAATGCCTAGGTTGGATCCGGCGATGGATGGAACCTCCCGATCTTGCATGGCTATACCTAATCGATCAATGTGGAGAACCAGGAGGTTTCTCAGATTAGGGATTTGAGAATTTGGGGATTTAGGGTTTGGATCAATTCTCAAGGTTTAGATCATAGGGAATAATCAAAACAGAAGTTAGGATGATAATGACAGAAGATAAAATACCTGGAAGAAGTTGGAGGGGCACAAGAAGAAATCAGAAGAAGAAGATCAAGGAGAAGAGAAGAATCACCATGAGAGAGAGAGAAGGAAGGAGGAAGCTCAAAGAGACTTTCATTAATCAATAATCAAGTTAATTTAGTGTTTAGGGCCTAGCCTTCTTAAATAACCAAATAAAAGACATAAAAGTACTAAACTACCCCTAAATTAAGCAAAAACGCGGAAATAAACAAAACTGCGCAAAAGTTCGGGCGCTCGGTCGGGCGCCCGAAGACGTCCAAAAACGTCCAGAGAGTTTCGGGCGCTCCAGAGGCCAAGTTCGGGCGCCTGAAGGCAATGGTCGGGCGCCCGACGGGCGCCCGAAGTCTTCAGCTCTTCGGTCCTTTTCTGCAATCTTCCTACGCACGTGTCCTCCCTGGATGGGGTCTTCTATGTGTGTGATCACGTGTGGAGGGTCTTCAGCTCCTCAATAGTCGCCTATCCACAAGGATGGTACTTGTGAATGGCGCTTTCTTCGTTGGTACACTTGAAATGGCCTTGTGTCCTCATCAACTCCCTTCGGGTGAGAAAAATTCGACCCTGACGAGTTAAAACTCTTGTGGCGCTCTAGTAAGTATGGATCAATACGCTGCACTTCCGCTTCAGTCAACCACGTAGATTCAGAAAGTGGTTTGTTCCTCCACTTGACAAGATACCTCTGGAATCCTCCATCTCTTGTGGATACTATCTCATCATCCAAGATCTCTTCAATTTCTTCTTTATGGACAATAGGTGGAGGGAGGGGTGGAAGGGGTTGTGAAGCAAAATCAGAGTAGGGCCATGAATGAAATGATGGATCAATGGTAGTGTCAGGGGAACGGACTAGATCTTCTACATTGAAAGTCGGGTTAATGCCCATTTCAGGTGGAAGGTCAATCCGATACGCATTGGACCCAATTTTCTGCACTATCTTGAATGGCCCAGCACTACGTGCTTGTAATTTCTTAGCGGATCCCTGTGAGAACCGCTCTGGCCTTACTCGCACCATTACAGTCTCCTTCTTGAAAATCTTGCAGTCTACGAGGAGAATCAGCTGAAATTTTATAATTATCATTACTCTTACTTATCCGCTGTCTAATATGTGTATGCAATTCATGGATATGTCGTGCAAATGCATCGGCTGACTCAGAAGACCTTTGGGTGACAGACATGGGTAAGAGATCTATTGGCATTCTAGGTTTATACCCACTAACAACTTCAAATGGACTCATCCCTGTAGATCGATTTACTGACCTATTATAAGCAAATTCAGCAGTTGGTAAAATTAGGTCCCAAGCCTTAACATGTTCACCCACTAGACAACGCAGAAGATTTCCAAGACTACGGTTCACCACCTCAGTTTGACCGTCTGTTTGTGGGTGGTAAGCAGTAGAGAATTGCAAACGAGTTCCCATAATGTGCCATAGTGTCTTCCAAAAATAGCTAGTGAATCGAACATCACGATCAGACACTATGGTTTTAGGTAACCCATGGAGACGCACCACACCATCAAAAAAGATACGAGCAACATGAGATGCATCTGACGTTTTCGAACATGGGAGGAAATGCGCCATTTTAGAGAAATGGTCCACCACGACAAAAATGGAATCATGCTTTTTTATTGTCTTGGGAAGCCCAAGCACGAAGTCTATACTAATGTCCTGCCACGGAGCATGTGACACTGGCAATGGCATATACAGCCAGATATTTTGTTTTCTCTGCTTTGCCAGTTGACATGTACGACACTGCCCTAAAACTTTGGCTACGTCTCGCTTGAGACTTGGCCAATAGAAACGATCTTCCACAAGGGCAATGGTCTTATCACGACCAAAATGGCCAGCTATCCCCCCTGAATGAAGCTCCCAGATGAGGAATTCACGAAGGGACATACGGGGAATGCAAAGTCTGTCTCCCTTGAAAAGGAAGCAGCCATCTTTAAGAACATATTCGCCCATAATATGCTGGTCACTAGAGAGCGACGCGTAAGAGCCCCCAAAATCAGGACATGTGGGGTATTCATCTTTCAGTTGCTCAAACCCGACTACCTCTACACTCAAGGAGTTGAGCAACGCCACTCTTCTGCTAAGGGCATCCGTTAGTTTGTTTTCAACCCCGGCCTTGTGTTTCAAAACAAACGAATATTCCTGAAGAAACGCTACTCACTTGGCATGCCTTGGGTTGAGTTTCTTCTGAGAATGTAAATATCTCAAAGCCTCATGGTCAGAAAACAAAACGAATTCCTGCGGTAGGAGATAGTGTCGCCAATGTCTCAGGGATTGCACTACCGCATAAAATTCTTTGTCGTATGTGGAGTATTTTTGTTTTGCCTCATTCAGCTTCTCACTGAAATAGGCCACTGGGTGTCCTTCTTGACTCAACACTCCACCTATACCGACATCAGACGCATCACACGCTACTTCAAAGACTTTAGAAAAGTCAGGTAGGCGCAAGACAGGAACTTCTACCATTTTGCCCTTAATTTCCTTAAAAGCCTTGACTGTGGCTTTAGACCACACGAATTCTCCCTTTTTCATGCATTCTGTAATGGGAGCCATAATCGTGCTAAAACTCCTAATGAACCGACGATAGAAAGTTGCTAAGCCGTGAAAGCTTCGCACCTCATGAATGTTCCTCGGTTCTGGCCACTCAACTATGGCCCTGACCTTTTCAGGGTCTGCACGCATCCCTTCAGATGACACTATGAATCCTAAGAACACAACTTGGCTAGACATGAATGCGCATTTCTTAAGATTAGCGTACAACTTTTCTTTCCCAAGGACACTACAAACCTTTTTTAAATGTTCAAGGTGTGATTCCTTAGTGGTACTGTAAATAAGGATGTCATCAAAGTACACCACTAGGAACTTTTTCATGAACGGCCTCAAAGCTTGTGTCATCACCCGCATAAACGTACTGGGTGCATTAGTCAAGCCGAAGGGCATGACCAACCACTCATACAACCCATCTTTTGTTTTAAACGCAGTTTTCCATTCATCCCCTGGACGTATACGGATTTGGTGATATCCACTCTTGAGGTCTATCTTAGAGAATATAGTGGACCTGGCCATCATGTCAAGCATGTCATCAAGTCTAGGTATGGGGAACCTGTACTTGACAGTAATTTTGTTTATGGCACGGCTGTCCACATACATGCGCCACATGCCATCTTTCTTTGGCGTCAACAATGCAGGCACGGCACACGGGCTCATACTCTCTTGGATGAAACCCTTTTGCAGAAGCTCATCAACTTGCCTCTTTAATTCTGCATGTTCTGTAGGGTTCATCCTGTAGTGAGGAAGGTTCGGTAGAGTAGACCCTGGGACAAGATCAATGGCATGCTGTATGTCCCTCATAGGTGGCAACTCATTCGGTAAATCTTCAGGAAATAAATCACTGTATTCCTTCAGGACCGAAGTCACCTCACGAGGTAACTCTAATGGAACCTCAGGCGTAATCTCTCTAGCCACAAGGGCATACACCATAGAATCCTCCTTAGTCTCTTTTTCAAATTCTCTTGCATTTATGATATGTAGAGACTTAGGCTTGGATTTCCTCACTCCTTTAGGCTCACTTGCCTTCTCATCCTTTTTTTTCCCTAGTGTGCTCTCAGGTGGCATAGGGTTAAGTTTGATCTTTTTACCGTTATGCATGAAGGTACACGCATTGGAACGGCCAAAGATCGTGACATCATTATCGAACAGCCACGGCCTACCTAGGATAACATGTCCCACATCCATAGGTAAAACATCACACCACAGGGACTCCTTGTATGACCCAAACTCGATGGGGACTAGACATTGATGGGTGACAGGTAGGGATGTCTTGTTAACCCACGAAACTTTATATGGGTCTAGATGAGGTGTGGGTTTCAGTTTCAAGCACTCTAAGGTGTTAGTGGAAATCACATTCTGACAACTTCCACTGTCCACTATCACCTTACAATTCTTTTCACCACACTTGGCAATAGTGTAGAAGATAGTGCTTCGACGCCAGTCAGCACTACTCCTAGACTGAGCTAGCACACGCCTGACTACTGCAAGCGTTGCTTCTCCATCTACCTCTTCATTATCAGTAAGTCCTCCTTCAGGGTGATACTCTTCAACTTCATAATCACCCTGGTCATCTCCACCCTCGTGGGACTCGCCTATAACTAAGGCTTTCCCACGGTTCTTCGTACGACACTGATTAGCCATGTGGCCCAGATTGCCAAACTCATAGCACCTCACTTGGCTCGTGTTGCTAGGACCGGCACCAAGAACCCATTTGCCCTTGTCCTCCCTAGGTCTAGGCGGAATGGTCGCCTGTGTCCTAGGTTGACTACCAACATTAGGTCTAGTCCCCTGGGAACTAGATCTAGCATTGGAGTCTCGGGACTCGAAACGACAGACTACAGGAGTCTTTAGATATTGCTCTAATTCCTGCACGACTTGATATGCTTCATCCAAGTCCGTTAAGGGTCAAGTCATAAGCTCGCGCTGAAGATCCGCACGAAGGCTCGTCTTAAAACGCGAGAGCGTTACTAGAGGGTCTTCTTGGATATCACATCGCATCACATATTCTTCAAACTTAGCGATGTAATTAGCGGCAAACATTGACCCTTGGCGCAAGGATTGCCATTGGTCAAGGAGCTTCTGACGGTATGAGAGGGGAAGGTACTTCTCCTTCAACTTTTCTTTCATCTCATACCAATGTGTGATAGGGGCTCTATCAACTCTTTCTATCCTACGCTCGGTGTTGGTCCAAAAGAGCTTGGCTTGACCCACAAGCTTTATCTTAGCAAACCGCATTTGACGGTTTTCTGACATGCCATACCACTCAAAGTAGTGGTCCATATCAGCAACCCAGTCAAGGAATGCCTTAGGGTCCAAACGCCCATCAAAACTCGGGGCCTCGACTCTAACATTCTTCATCGCACGCTCATCTGGATCATAACGGTCTTGATGATCATATGTGGCTCGTACCTCTCGCACAACACCACGACCGTTACCACGATCTCCATCTTCACCACCTCTATGTGTGGCAGTGCGTTCCTCTATGATTCCTCCCACTTGGGAGTGCGCATCATCCCCAACAGCGGGGTTTTCCCTTTGGGACGCCTCTAGTTGCTCAACCTTGGTCCTGGTAGTGGTGATCTGGTCCTCAAGACGGGCAAAATCACGCTTGTGACTTGCCTCTAAGGCGGTTATCTTTTGGATCAATTGAGCAAGTTGCTCAGATAACTGCTCGTTACTCATGGTAGGTTGGAGTCCAAAACCTCTACCTCTCTTAGTGGGCATACAAACAAGACTTGAACCAAAACTCTACCCAACTGGACCACTAGGTGTATTGACTCACAAGATGGATGCGATGAATGCGAAACTAATATGAACTAACTCAAATAAAATAAAACGGAAAACGACTCAAATTTGAAAATTTTCCAAATTAGGAAACTTTCTAAAATTGGAAAGTTTCTAAAATTGAAAACTTTCTAAATTTGGACTTTCCTAAATTAAACCTAAAAATCAAAACCCTAATTTTTGATAACTCGATCTAGACAAAACCATGCAAGCCTATTCTCTGATACCAAATTTGATGCAGGACAGCCCTAAATATGATGCATGCTCATGAACACAATTATTCAGCGGAAATAAAAGCAATAATAATAATGAAATCTAGCATAAATCATCATAAACTAAGAAAAACAAAAGAAAAACATGCAATGGAATGGGCTATCATCACAACCATGGAGTATGGGATTCAAATAATGCCTAGGTTGGATCCGGCGAGGGATGGAACCTCCCGATCTTGCATGGCTATACCCAATCGATCAATGTGGATCACTAGTCCGAAGAACCAGGAGGTTTCTCGGATTAGGGATTTGAGAATTTGGGGATTTAGGGTTTGGATCAATTCTCAAGGTTTAGATCGTAGGGAATAATCAAAACAGAAGTTAGGATGATAATGACAGAAGATAAAATACCTGGAAGAAGTTGGAGGGGCACAAGAAGAAATCAGAAGAAGAAGATCAAGGAGAAGAGAAGAATCACCATGAGAGAGAGAGAAGGAAGGAGGAAGCTCAAAGAGGCTTTCATTAATCAATAATCAAGTTAATTTCATGTTTAGGGCCTAGCCCTCTTAAATAACCAAATAAAAGACATAAAAGTACTAAACTAGCCCTGAATTAAGCAAAAACGCGGAAATAAACAAAACTGCGCAAAAGTCCGGGTGCTCGGTCGGGCGCCCGAAGACGTCCAAAAATGTCCAGAGAGTTTCGGGCGCTCGAGAGGCCAAGTTCGGGCGCCCGAAGACAGTGGTCGGCCGCCCGTCTTCAGCTCTTCGGTCCTTTTCTGCAATCTTCCTACGCACGTGTCCTCCCTGGATGGGGTCTTCTATGTGTGTGATCACGTGTGGAGGGTCTTCAGCTCCTCAATAGTCGCCTATCCACAAGGATGGTACTTGTGGATGGCACTTTCTTCGTTGGTACACTTGAAATGGCCTTGTGTCCTCATCAAACACCAATAGGGATGTCCTTCTTGAAGAATATCAACTCATGTATGCCTCCCTGAGGTGTAACAGGGCTTACGCATACTGTGCCCGGAACTAAACTTAGTCCAAACTCTCACAAAGTCTGTAATGCATACTATCCCCGGAATTCAACTTAGTCAAACTCTCACAAAGTCTATATCTGATCTTAGTACTAGAATGGTGTCTATCACTAGTTTAAATTACCAAGAAGAAATACTATCCTCTCTAGACCTTAACCAACACTCTTAAAATAAGGAGAGAATAATTTTTGTATCTAGTATCTACAAATGTACTAAGGTAGGGTGTATATATAGCCCTTAAATGACTCTCGGCAAAAGTTCATATACATTGAACAATTATTGTACATGTATGGATAGCGGTGAATACATCTATATATCTTATATGGCGGATACATGTATATGCTTTTATAGAGGATACATACATGCTACTTTAATGTGGATACATGCATGGTATATTTAATTTGAAACGCAATTTATAACATTGAGAAGATCCAATATTTCAAAATTGTATTGAGAATGAGTGGTAAAGTAAAAAACAAGGCCAGATATGATTTGCTCGTTATGAGCAAATTCATAAACTTTATAGGCCAAACCAAGCATTAAGCTTCTGAGATCCCCTTTATACAAGTTTCTAACATCAAACATACATTCATTTTATAAATAATTGAAACGGTTGGTGGGATCTGATAGGTGAGGTTTGCTGCGTACCGCAATTAGATACGATGGGACTCTAGCTGTTGGATTTTGGGTTTTTTTTTTTTTTCAATGACCCAAGAAGTTTATGCAATGGGGCTCCCCTTGGATGGGGGATGCCTGAAAAGGTTCTTGGATTGTATATTTCAACCCACTGATCATACAAAGGTTATGGCAACAGTTCATGCTCAAATTAAAAGAGGCAAATTATCAAAGGGTTGAATTAATCCAATTGAGAGCTTTTATTGGTCGACTTTCCACCATCCAGAGTGGGACTGATCATATAAACAGTTTGGATCATTGTAAGATGACCCAGATTCAAAGGATAAAGTCCCAATGTATCGAATTGCAATACATCAGAATGTATTTGAGAAAACATCCCTATATGTTTGCAAGTGAGATAATTATTCTGCTCTTAAGTCCCTGAACTGATGATGAAGTCTCGTTTCTGCAGTGACGGATTTGGGTCCATGTCTAAGATCCAATTAGAGATCAGGTTGGCTACCCAAAGACCCTATGGATGATTTGAATCATCCAATATGTGGAACCTTTTGTGCATGGACCATCTGAGATCAGACCCAGCATATGAATTGGCTTTGATCACTATCCCCACGAGGCCCTCCAGACAAATGGTCCGGATAACCAAGGATAGCCCTGCATGACGGTGGAGGTGCCGCAAGCTACAGTTTCCCGAAGTCCAGCAAGCTGGCAAAACCTTATTGAAAAGGGGAGTTATTTGATACTCCCGCCACGTATGATGCTTGATACACGGGTACTTAGAAATGGTACACATGGCATATATTAACACAAATTAAACCAACTAAATTCTGGAAGTCACTGTTGTTAAGTCAAAATATAAAAATCAGGTTGTCTTAACAATGCCATCCTCTGATTCGTGGGATGAGGATTGCTTGTGAAAGCCTTTCACAGGAAGTGCCTGTGACACAAAGCAAGGTGGGGCCCACCATGATGTTTGTGAGAAATCCACCTGTCCATCCGTTTTGCCAGATCACATTAGGACATGGGCACAAAAAATGAGGCAAATCCAAAACTCAAGTGGGCCGCACAACAGGAAAAAGTGGGTACAGCAATGCCTACTGTTGAAACCTTCCTGGGTCTACCATGGTGTTTATATGCCATCCATACCGTTCATAAGGTCATTCCCACTGGGATGAACTGAAAACACAAAAATATTAGCCTGATGTTCCTGATCCAAAACTTCTGTCACCCCACGAATGTTTCAACGGTGGACATTCAATTCTCACTGTTTCATGTCGTGCGGCCGCTTGAGTTTTGGATCTGCCTCATTTTTGGGCCCATGTTCTAACATGATCTAGCAAAACAGATGGACAGGGTGGATTTCACATAAGCATCACGCACCTAGCTTCCCGTTGCAGGAAGTTCCTTCAAAAGTCTTTCCCAGGCAATCCAAGTCCTGATTAGTGTACTTTTTTTTTTTTTTAATAAGATTATTGGATATTTTTCAATTCTAGCCGTCAAATAAATGTCCACCAATCTAATAGTTAGATAGTCAAATAAGATTAATTTTTAGTTTATGATACATCTAACATGGCACCCATAATTTGGACCGTTTAATTTGAATTATTTATATCCCACGAAAGCAATTTCTGAGTAATTTCTAAGTGCATGCGTATCATCCATCGCACTCTGTCAGAGTATCAAAAGAAAAAGGAAAGAAGGGAAGGGAAACGTACGGAGACGTAAGAGCAGGTAGGGATGACGGACATGGAGTTGGCCTTGGCGTGATTGAAGGCGGAGATGCAGAGATGAGAGGCGAGACCTTGGCCCCTCTTGCTAGACGGCACGAACGTGTGGAGGATATCCATCACCTTCCCTCCATTCCTCACCTCGAACTCTATGAAGGCTTTCTTATCCTCCGTCTCGAACCGATGCTGGCTCTCGTTCCAGATTATCTTAGGATTCCCGCCACCTCCGACGGCTGTCGACGATGGTGATGACGATGTGGCCATCTCCCTCCCTCTCTCTCTCTCTCTGTAGAAATGACGTGATATTTACACCAAGAACCACTCAAACGTGGTAGAAAGAAAGAGGGGCGTTATTTGCTACTCTGGAATAGATAACGCTTGATACACAGGCCATCAGAAATAGTACCGTGTGGGGCCCACTTGATGAATGTGTTTTAAATCCTTGCCACCAATCCGCTTTTTCTGCTGATTTAAGGACGTTGTCCAAAAGTTTAAGCATATCCAAATCTTTAAATATCTGGTGGACTACACCAATGGAAAAAGTGGTGAATGACCATTTAAAGTTTTGGGTCAAGCTAATCTTTATATTTTCCTTTCCCTTCGTCCGGCTCTGGTTGACTTTATCAACGGGTTGGATGGAAAATAAACATTACGGATCTGCTTACGGCGGTCCTTGAGAAGTTTTTAACTGTCATCAACCAATACTCACTGTTTCTTGTGGTGTAGTCTTAGATAAGATTTGTATGTAACTATTTTATGACATTTTCTTAAAATGAGCTGTAAAAAGGATGGACGGAGTGAATATACAACATATGACCAATGTTCTGCGCCCACTTACCCTGAATAGACTGTGAAAGCCATGAGAGTGGATGGCATACCAAGTAAACTCTGTGGGGCCCACCTATGTGTATACATCATGTCCACACGTTGGATCTTTTCCCCCCCTCATTTTAGGGCATGAGCCTGAAATTGAAGCACATCAAAAGCTCTAGTGCACCGCATCATGGGAAACTATGGGAATTGAATGCTTACAATTGAAAACTTGTTGAGACCACCTAAGTTTTGAATCAAGTTGATATTGGTGTTTTTCCTTCATTCACGTCTGTGTGACGGGTTCAATGACAAATAAACCAAAATGTTGGCACGAAGGTTTCGATGGATGTCATTATTCCCTTTTTTCCTGCTGTGTGGTCCACTTGAGCTTTGGATATGCTTAAATTTTTTACTCAGGCCCTAAAATGAGCTGATAAAATGGAAGGACATGGTGGATACGGCCCTACAGAGTTTACTCAATTGGGTATAAAAAACAAGGCTTGAAAATCAATTTAAATATTTAAAACTTGAGGTGCTGAATTTTAATGCTTGTAAGTACTGAAAAATCTGTTTGATAATTTTTTCTAAAATAAGTTTTGATAACTGAAATTAATCACTTTTCCCACAAAAATCTTTTTGGTAAACAAAAACCGTAAATGTTTGAAAGATGTCTATTTGTTATATTTGCTCCTATCATCTCAATTTCTGTCTTTTATAAAGTATGAGACAAATCATGTTATTGTATTGCCACCAAATTTGGCATACATATATTCAATTCACATATCTCTTAAACATAATTCTTTAATTGATGGATCATGTACAATATTTTTCTTGATAGATAATCATAAACATTTGATTAATATCTTTGAATCGGACAACTAATAAGAAAAACACAATAACACCTATTGAACTTATAAAGGCTGATTTGAAAGTTATGATCATATAATATCCATTTATTGTTATTATTATTATTTTTGGCATGGTCCATCCATAGTAGGCCCCATGTTAATAATATTATTGATCATGAAACCAATGGACCCACTTATATGATCAAAACTTGAGATATGACTCATACTTAGGTGGAGCATCATATAACTCCCCTTATTGAAAGATGACTCATAATGCGCGATGCCATGGCCTCATGAAGTTTTTAGTGGTGTGCGTTCAATCAACATTGTTTGCATGTGATGTGGTCCACCTGATATTTGGATTTGCCTCATTTTTTTAGTCCATTTTTTTTAAAAAAAATTGAAAAAATAGATGGATAGCATGGATAAAACAAATAAATCATGGTGGGCCCATAACATGGAGTTAGGGACGAGTGTCTATTCATATAAGAAGAAAATTTCTTTGGAAATAATCCACTAATGTGGGAAATTTTTCCTTCTTAACTGGATAGAGGTGTATTCTTCTTATGAGGGGGGGGGGGGGGGGGGGGGGGGGGGGGGGGGCTAACATTAAAGATTTATCTCTCTTCAATGATGCTCTTTTAGGCAAGTGGGTTTGGAGGTTTCGAATTGAGGAAAATGCTCTTTGGTGTAAAATTATTGCTACTAAGTATGGAACCACTCCCAATGGATGGTGGACCAAGTCTTCGTCCATTTATTGTGCCTCTTTCATTTGGAAAGGCATTGTTAAGTCGGGCGATCCGATGTTTGACATGATTCATTTGTCAATAGGGAAAGGGTCGAAAACTCGATTTTAGTTGGATAGATGGTATGGTAATAAGTCTTTGGCTGAAAGTTTTTCGATTCTATTCAACTTTACTTCTGACTTGAATGACTTGGTGGTTAACTGTTATATTTATGATGGTCCCTTTGGTTTTTAGTCTCCAAATTTTAGAAGGGATTTAGAAGATTAAGAACTTATTATGTTGATTCGGGTTATTTTTTTCTTGCAGAAAGCTCTGATTCTTCATTATTCGAAGTCGGATGACTCTATATCTTAGATGCCATTAAAAAATGGCATTTTCTCAATGCGGTCGTTTTACAATTCCCTAGCTTCGTCAAATATCTACTTGCCTTCTCACATGGGCCTGGTTTGGTCGTACGGTGCTTTTCCGAAGATTGCAGCTTTCAGTTGGTTGGAGGGAAGGAACATGATTCTCACGCTTGACAATCTTCGAAAAAGAGGGATGATCCTTCTTAATGTTTGCCTGCCGTGTATGAGAGATGAAAAAACTATAGACCACTTGCTCATTCACTACCCTTTTATTGAAGAGGTTTCGTGGAGTGCTCTAAGGTTGGTTGGTATCTTTTGAGTCATGCCGGAATCCATTCAATCCCTCTTTAGCGGGTGACATGTTGAAGATGGAGGAGCCTTAGGGAGGAAGAAGTGGCATATCATATTTTTAGTTGTCTTGTGGACGATTTGGTCTGAGAGGAACAATCGGTGCTTCAGAAGTTTCGCTTCCTTGACAGTGGAGATCTTTTATAAAGTTTTGGTTTTCTTCAGGGATTAGGCCCCTTAAGTCGTCGAGTTTAGACCATTTTTTTGTGTTTCTTAGTTGACAATAAAAGTATTATCTTTAAAAAAAAAAAAAAAGACTCCTAATATAAATTGAATTATATACATTATACTTCTATATACCCCACTAAAAACTTAATTTGACCAATTCAAATTGTCCACTCCATTACCTATACTCCATTACCTATATGGTTGATGTCACATGTGACCCATTAATTCTATCATTCTCCAAAGTCATTCATGGCATTGACATATAGATAATAGATTGTATATGTCTAGTATATACTTTACAAGCTCAAAACTTTATTAGATATTTTTAGTGGATCATTCGCAGTATCATGAATAATCCAATCCATCAAGGCTATTGAAATGGGACTAAGACAGTCATTAGTATATTCATTGAAGTAAGATCAGGTATGATTATAGATATAAGCATTCCAAACAACATAAATCCTGATAACTTAAATGTGTAATATGAAAACTCATTCCAAGTATGTCCATAGCATGTGAATTTTCAAGTTGCTGTACCATTTCTCCCAACGAAAGTCATAATGCAATGTTTATTTGCCTCATATATATACAATGAATATAAATAACGAGTAGAAAATAAATAATTTTAAAATTAGAATCATCATGTACTAAACTTTAATAAATTTGAAATGTATATGTAACTGTAATATTATACTTTCATCGATTTAAAACATCCTTTGAAAGATGATGACTTGATTGGTAGTATTGCAGAGATCCATAAATACCTGATAATTTTGAATTTTGTCATTTTATAATAAGGGATAATAAGCATGCACTATTGATTTATATAAACCCTTATCATTATCAAGAGGAAAATTATCCCATAACACTCAATACTTAGCTTCGTGGTAGGTGTTAAAATTTGTTTTTAATTAATGAAGTCGTAAGTACCAATGCTGCACTCTTTTGTGTAACAGCCTTCATGTCATGAAAAACAAAACCTATAGTAGACTTCACATTGATGATGCATTCAGTATAATCCAAACTATATATCTAATCAGTTTCAATTAAGTGGCTTATTTATGTGTAATGCTCCGGTTTTCATTACTTGGGTGCTGAGCCCGAGTTCTAAAAATCCGAGTGTAAACATTCAAAGATCTACTTTACAGTATAATTTTTGTATTTAAATCGCAATGGAAGCAGATCAAGACATGTAATGTCCAACATATATTAAACTGTACAAGTGGCACCCATAGGGCTTATACAAATCAAATGTCTCAAAATTTACATTAATTGGAAGATAATAAAAACAAATGAATCTAAACTACACTAAAGTTACACGATCCAACCAACTCCCATCCAGTGTCACCTGCACCACCTGATATAGTTCGACAGCGTTAAAACACTATCATAATAAGGTAAAAACCCTTCGAAATTACTAGATATGATAATAGTTAAGTAAAGATCAACTAATGATAATGTATTATACAATAAACAATTTATACAATTCCAAAATAAATGACATTTAAAACAATCAAATGTAACAATTCACTCATATTACAAATACAAAAAATTACACATTCAATCCATACATTTCAACTTTAATCTCGCTTACATGAATGTGTGCATGCACATGTTCTTTAGCCTGGGGATGTACATCCAGCTGACGAATTTCAAACCGACAATAACATGGCTCATCACCAATGTTACCCGTAATGCAATGCACATCAAACCGACAGTAATGTGGCTCGTTATCAACATTACCCGTAAATGCAATGCATGTATGATTAACAAAGCTTTTATGAGTCCAATTTACAAAACAAGCAATAAAAGCTCACAGTCACTATGGGGGTGCGCGCAACCCAGCATAGGCTGACAGCTCGGGCATAGCATCCCAGAACAGCATTCCCAGCCCATGAGACCTTCCACAAAATTTATTCAAGTACAAATTAACCAATTCAATTTCTATGATACTCTACAAATACAGACCATTCAGGATGTACAATTAAAACTTACCATCTTACATTTATCCCAAATTTTCCAACAAAAGAATTTTTTCCCAAACAAAGCCATTTGGGTAAAAAGTCCATTTATAGATACCAACCAAAGGGAAGAGATCTCCCCAAACCAAAGCCCTGTGGGCATCTAGTCCAATCAAGGACACCACAGATAAATTCCATTCTATAACTCCAAATGTCATACAAGTGAACCTTTAAAATATATTAATTAACAATTTACAACCAAATCTCTAAATGCCATCAAAGTCATATAAAAACAATTCAATTATCTAA
This sequence comes from Liriodendron chinense, assembly GCA_003013855.2. Taxonomy (NCBI): domain Eukaryota; kingdom Viridiplantae; phylum Streptophyta; class Magnoliopsida; order Magnoliales; family Magnoliaceae; genus Liriodendron; species Liriodendron chinense. The sequence goes on along the minus strand of ML058339.1, from coordinate 3,226,227 downwards.
ATTATATCAACCATGATTAATATAGACGTAAACAATTCTCTGAACAATTATTATCATGAAACAATTATCATAAGATGGTTATCATGAGATAATTATTTGAAAATAAATAATTCGATGAATAAGACAATTATCATAGCAAGTAATGTAATTAGAGAATCGCATACTAATTAAAGAATGAAATGTTTGAAGGGTAAGAACTTCACCTATGAATGAATCTGGATCCAACCGATCAACTTGGCTCTAATCTTCTTGAATAAGAAAATCTAAACCTTGGAGCACCATTCCCGATATCCGACTCGATACTGGTAAGAAGAGAAATTTGAAATTTGCGGGAAAGATGGATTCCTACAGTCAAAACAACCCCAACTAATTTACGACTAGTTAATTTTAAACACTAGCTAATTGAACTAGGGATCCACAAGATTGAACAAACACTTAATGCACAACCTAGTCTATCTCCTACTAATATAAAAGGTAACTTAGTGGAGATCGAATTCCCATCAAGGTCAGTTACATCGAAACTAAAATGGCCAAAACCTAATTCACTGGTAGAAATCCACAATTATCATTGATCTGATTATACCAATCTAAAACGATCCGATTCCAATTCGCCAACTCAAAATGACTCGGTGAACTCAGTGGCAAGATGAGTCGTTGACTCAACAGTTAAATCAAACCTTACTCAGTTTGAATACCATTCAATTATCCAACTTAGTTTCCACCCAAGATCTGATTAATACTCATCTCTCAACCGAGTTCACTAAATCGAGTTAGACTCAAATTCGAGCCAAATACAACTGAGTCGCTAAAACCCGATTCTAAATTGAGTTGTTGCCTCATAAATGAAATACACATTAGTTAGTTTGACTCAATCAGCAAAACTCATATCCAACCAGAACCTATTAACAATCCAGATCCTAACTGAGTTATCTCAACTCTGATTCAACAAAACAATCCTAACTCAACAAAAATTCAATCTCAAATCGCAGATGAAAACCGACCTCAACGAGAACAGCAACTGAGGAGGTTCCTTGACCTTGATCTATTAGACATAGTTCTGATGTGTGGCCCCACCAATAAACATTTCAGATCCCAGATTGGCAGCCGGATGGAGATCAACGACTATGGTAGTTTACCTGAAAAATGACCGAGCTCTAATGGCGGATTAGCGATCGCTCATGATCTCTTCAAATTGCCGATTCTATGATGATCTGATGGACCTCCTGAAGCTTGTGGACGTTGTCATTTGAAGATCCAACGACGTTTCTCAGTAGGTTCGAAGATTTGGAAGCTCTCGGTGACTTCTTCTCGACGCCATGGAAAATGGCGTGAAACTCGGAGGAGATCGATGTTCGGCGACCACAGACTTCGGAAACCTTCTGTGATTTGGGTAGAAGGGGATGAATGGTTTGGATATGGTTTTGCAGCTACGGTTTCTCTTTCTGGAATTCCAAAAGAGAAAGAGAATTGGAGATAATTTCTATTAAAATGAAAATGCTTCTAACCTTAATCTGTGTGCTCATCAATAGATAGCTGTGATTCTTCTAAAATGGGGTTTCTACAGTTGTTATAGAAGGTTGGGATGAAAGAAGGTAAAAGCACGCGGATTGCCAACCTGGCAGTATCCAGATTTAGAAAATAAGCTAAAGCGACTTGGTTTACGTTCGATTTTAACACCCGATTGATGGTCCCCACACTATGAAACCACACAGTTCGATAAAGCACCATGTGTTCTGTAATATGGGCGGTTAAGATCATCTGAAAGTGGACCATACAAATCGCAATCTTCAATTTGTAAGACTGCTGGAAACACAGTCCGCATTTGGACAGTCTGACTCTGACTCCACATTGCGAGCAGGACAGAGAACATCAGCGGGGTCCACCACTAAGGTTTTGGTCACGCCCCTAGCCCAAACCAAATGGACGGTTCGAATCTGTAACACCTCGATTTTTCAGTGCTCGAGTATTGAGCCCATACTCTGAAAAGCCCAGACGTAAAGGCTATCAATCATCATTTAACACTATTATTGTATTTCAAGATAGGAGAGATAGATCTGAGAATCCAACAATGCAAGAATCATCATATTAGAGTGGAAGTAAGTAATGCCCATAAAGCTTATACAAATCCAAGGTTCCAAAAGTAACGAACAAAAATGGGAAAGTAAGTTTATTCGTCATGACCAGCCATACGGTCCAGCTCCTCTTGAGACAGGTAAGGCCAAGTGTCTCGAATGTCTGCCTTAGGCTCATCCACAACTGGAACATGGACATTCTCTGCATCATCTGATATATTTCAACAACGTTACTCGTTGTCATAGTGAGGTAACACCCTCCAAGATTTTCATATACATAATACAAGACAATTATGATAGAAGCAGATGCAAATAACATGATTAAAGAAGTTATAGAAAACAGATAAACAGGTATCCAACACATATTATGATTATCATGTTACTGTTAAATCTTGTTAATGCATTAATGCATGCACATGTTCTTCAGCCTGGGGATGAATCCAGCTGGTGAGGGTCAAGCCGACAATAACTTGGTTAATCACCAAAGTTATCCGCAATGCAATGCTTATCAAACCAAGAATAGTGTGACTCGTCGTCAACACCATCCGTAAATGCCATGCGATGGATGATTACCCAACCGTCATTAGTCCATTTCGTAATTCAATAAAATATACTCGCGGTCACTATGGGGGACGTGCACAATTCAGCATAGGCCGACGGCTTGGGCATAGCATCCCAGAACACCATCCCCAGCCCACGAGGGGAACGATCATGGTCTTAATTCTCATTCCTTTCTAAATAACATGTCACAACTCAATTTCAAGATAAAGTATAATATAACATCATTGTGTATCATGATCCCAACTTCTTCTATTATTCCATATTCATCCAAACATTCATCTACATTCAAGTACAACATAATTTCTATAATTCAATAACTTTCACTTCAAAAGTAGAATCAACAAACAAGTAAAGAATTAAATATACTCCATTGTAAAAAATTAACTTTTATTCTAGTAAACTTTTTGAAACAAACATGTGAACAAAATTTCATTTTTTTCAAGTTATTCATATATTCCAAAGGTGAACATCAATCCAATAATATGCCTTGCAAATAAACAATTTAGCACCAATAATGTAATAATCAATCACTAATAAAAATGAGAGAAGCTTGAAGGGTGAAGGACCTCACCACTAGTAAAGTTCATTTTGCTAAATGTGAGGAGAAGAACAGAAGAGTGAGAAGGCACTCAACTTCCCAACCAAGATGTCTAGGTTCTAACAAGCCCAAGGTGCTACATTTCACAAACTGAGACAATCAAATATACAACTCCACCCAAAACCAAATTCCAATCCTACTCTCCAAGGTAGAATTTTCAGTTTAATAACATTGTAAATCAGACCTACAAGTTGACACAAATGAATGAGATTCAAGGAATTCCATTATAGAACAACCATCTGACAGATTAAGAAATAGATTGAGAAATCCAACAATAAGAAGTCCCACATCCTTCCTATGGTTTTGATTTTTAAAGAGATTCCAATACCAAAATAATCAGAGATTGCATCTAAATTCTCGTTTCTTGATTCAACCAACCTCATAGGTGGTTCACTTTGAGAACTCAGATTTGAATGTAGAAAAAGTTATAACAACCCATTACTCTTAAGAAAAGAGTTGACTGTTACAAGAATTCTTACAGATGAAAGGCACCTCTGTTGAAAGCAATCCAACAAGAAAAGAACGAGTTACTGCTATAACTGTTGACGAGTTGGACTTAATGAACTTGCTGAATGGGACTAAATCTGAATATTCTCTTAGATTGATTTAAAAGCCATTAAAGGGTCCAAATAGATTCAACCACACAGACAAGATCAAGCTGCTGAACTAGATCCATAACTGAGTCCAGTTGAGTTCAACACATCCAACCAATTTCAAGGAAAAGAGATAGGACTCAAGGACTGAATTGCTTCTACAACAGCACAGCAATTATCCACAGCTCCCTATGATTTTAAACCTATCTCTCAAATCAAATAGGTTGGAAATGAAGGTTTACCTCAAATCAGAAAACTCAATTGTTTAGCATGCTCTGCAATGGTTTGAATAATGCTTGATAAGAGTCTCTTTGCAAACATATAACAGCTCCGAAAACTCTAAATCCAGATACACAACAGCACCGCTAGAAACTGTTACACCACCCAGATCTCCGCAACAACAGACGCCCGCTACAACACCAAACGCACCAGATGATTAGCTTCCAAAGAGACGAAAAGTTCTCTTCTCTAATGACTATCTTTCAGATTTGAGAAAATGAGATATTGAAGAAGATTAGCTGATCTTCCAGATGGTTGGAGTGGGGGCAGACCTTTCAGGAATGAAGAAGGCAATGAAAGAATGGCTGAGATTCTAAGGTTATGATTGTTTGGAGGCAAGACAAAAGGAGAAATGAATTTTCTCATTCTTTTTATAAGGGCTTACCAATCCAAGTGAAAGGAAATGCAGGGCTGTAATTTCACTAGAAGCCTCCCTAAAAGACTGTTAAGAACGGCCAAGATTTGATTGAAGCAACGGACGCGGATTGCCAAGCTGGCAATGGTAGTTTTGGAAGAAACAGCTTTACGGATAGACTTTGATGAGTCCTCTACTTGTACATACTAGTCCAACCAAGGAAAGCCTTTATGGTTAGGTAGAGGGCCTTCCTACCTCCAGAATGGACCGTTTGGATCAACCAAAAGTGGGACCTAATGAACAGGATCTGTTGTTAAAATGATACTGAAAACACAACTCAAAATTGGACAGCCCAACTTCTGAAGCCTTCTATGCACCACTCGATGACCAGTGACTACCATCGTTACCAAGGTTCTCTCAAACCGCTACCCAAGAATTGTTTGAACGGTTTGGATCAACCAAACGGATCCCCAAAGGTGGGCCACTGATACACCCAAAACGAACAGCGGTCCGTCCGCCCACTGCAGCGGGAAGTCATTCCCGAAAGAGGAAATTCCCCTTTTGCTTTTCTGAAAGTCGGTCTGGCCGACTTCCCTTGTACCAGTGCACTATGTGTGCACCACACTGGTATACATGCACCATCATAGTGGACCCCACAAGGACAATTTATGAAATCTGTTCCATCCATTCGCGTTCAATAGTATTCCTAGGACTAGTGAGCTACACCTGGTCCATTCTACAAATCAGGTGCAACACAGATTAGTTTACTTAGCGTTAATAGGATGTGTCTTCCTTTCATCTCAACACTCAAATATTGAAATCCTTTATTCTCTACTGTTAAATCCAATTTCATGTAAATTTCTATACTTTGTTATTACACAAAAATACCAATTTAATACTCATTTATTATTATAATGTTTATAATAAAATCTATTTATAACAAACACCCTTCTAAGAGGTATTTCAATTATAAGAATCTAATATTTAATTATTAATTAATTTATTCAATTTAGTAACTCATTTGTCATGATTCAGTATATTCCTAATATTAAGGTTCTTAATTAATAATTAAATTTAATTATTTAGATTTTGAAGACTAAAAAGAAAAATTTTACAACACTTTATCTGGTTTTTAAATACAAAAGAGCATGCCAGATAAGGGGTATTACAGGATTACCTGTAACAGGGCTTTAAGGTGGACCGCACAGACGCCAAAAACAGACAGCGTCTGTCTGTCATCTGCTAGGCGAGAAATAGAAAGAGAGAGAGAATCTCTCTATTTTTGTTAAGGGTCGAGTCAGCTAGTGTTGACCCTTGTTAACAAAACAGTGCACCTCCGGTGCAGCTCTACTAGTGCACATGCACATTAATAGGAGGCCCACTATGATGATTTATCACATCCACTCCATCCATTCACTTATATAGATTATGTTAGGGTACTATTCCCAACATGGGACATTGAAAAATTAGGTGGGCCGCACCCTGATCTTAACTCACAATAATGGTGTTTTATGCAATCCAGCGGTTGAATTGATTCCAAATTGGATTTGTACGGTTAACAAGTCCAACATTTCTACTATAGAGACTTTATCAAATCGAGTGCAGGCCCGGCCTTTCAGAATGCTAGAAATTGACCCCGTTTTTATCTCATTAATTAATTAAGTAAATAAAAAATCTTATCACTTGATTATCATAAAGTTATGTTTTGGTTTTTAATAAGCTTCTTAGGTTACGTTCATGATAACTTTCACTATAATATTTTATATTTTGACTATCCTTATAACCTGTAAAAGGGTATTAAGATCACAATCCCTTTAATTTTTAAAGCAACCAATGAATTATTATTACTATTTTTAACATTTAACATGAATATTTCTATATTATTTAAGAGTATGCTATTATATGGATATTTGTATTGTTTTCCATGAATGTCATAATAAGAATAATCGTCTTTTGAAGTAATGAGATATTTTTATCCGAACTATAAAGATTTGTGCATCACTTTTGAGAGGTTATAACTCCTAGTAACATATTCCTTATATTTATTTTTAACCACTATTTATATGTTATCTTTTACATCTACATTCTTATGTATAAAACTAGAGCATTAAGATTTACCTGACATATGCTATGTATCAATTATCAATACCAATGATATATGAACTTAAATTAACAATACCGTTTTATTTTTAAAAGAAATATATAATTAACATAATAAAAATTTATAAAAATATTTTAACAATATCATCAACTAACTTTAACTTTAAACTATATTTAAAAAAGAAAAACGTTTGGCCTCAACTATCTATTTTAGTATCATTCCTTATGATTACGTAACACTCTACATCTCTAGCTTCATAAATATTTTTGCATAGAATTTAATATATGAGTATTAGTTCTCATTTTTTTTTTTTGTCATGATTATTCATATGTATTAATTAAAATTGAACTTGACTAAATAAGGATATTTGTCTTTATTTATCCATTTCTCAAGCCAAGGTTTATATCCATAACGCTACTTCTTTAAGTGACTATTCTTATTGCAAAAGTAACAGTTTTAATTTTTTGGCTTTTATCCTTTAATTCTAAGCTATTATTTGTTACATTTTACTTTTCTATATTCTTAATATTTTTTTTTTCTTTGAGTTATTTAAAAAAAAAAAGAGTAAGTAAGATAAGCACTCTCAAGTTAATCTTACTTAAATCTTTTTTATTTTTATATATACTATGCAATTAGCTTAGTCAATGTCCACTTTTCCTTTTGTATGTTGTAATTGACATTAAATGTGTTAAATTTAAATGGAAGAGAAAATGGACACGTAATAAACTACCAAGTTGCCAAATACATTTAGTTAGAACGCCCTGAGCTTATAAGTGAAATTAGTTATCTTTATAGTTTGTTCCATAATATTCTCATCATCATTATACTTCAAAGACGTGAGTTTGTCAAGATATGTTATTGTCTCTGCCGTACTTAATTTGATATATATATATTCTCTCGCATTTTTTTTCTCGGATATTCATTCACAAATGTTTTTTTAGAATAAAGTATTTAATAATGTTTAGACTTAATTTATTTACACGTTCCAACTTTTCGTACTTAGAAATTTTATCGGATGAGCTTGAATTGGTAGAGTTAGGAGGTTATCGGAGGTTAGCCCTCTCTTAAAGTCAGGTATAAATTCAAACACCCAAATATGATTTCTAGAGTATTATTTTATTATAGAAATTAGAGCTAGTAAGGGAGAAAATGTAGTTTAGTTGGGAGGTAACTGATCTAATATTCGTAAGTGCGACAAAAAGGTGCAAAAGCTTATATTATAAAGGCATCTCATCGAACTAAAGCATGGATCATGTTGATCTTTTACCTAATTACATGTGGTAATCAACTAGATTATTCAAGATGACAGGCCTAAACGCCAAACCTAGTGCATCATTTTGATAATTTCCTTTGGACTGAGATCATAACATGTGAGTGGATCTTACAACATTAGGCTGGTTAAATGCTGCCAATACAAGCCCAAATGGTCCAACACCTTTATGGTAAGATAGACCATTTAATCTCATGTTGTTAAATTATTCCTCATTCCATTTGGTTCTAAGCAAACGGCAAACTTCTTTTGGTCGGATATCGCTCTTTTGGAGCCAAACGCCACCGTATTAATCCTTAATGCATGGTGCATTCATCATGCCCCTTAAATCTAAGAATCCATAAACATCATTAGGCATTACCACTTCGGTGGAATACAATTAATTTTATCCTTTAATCCTTATAAACTAGAATCTCATCCAAATCCTTTGCTCCAAATGGAGATATTCTTAATGCCATAAACAAAGTGTTGGGTAATTAGGTCAACTAAACTAAGTTACCATACTTTAAGTATCTAATCATTTTATCGGGCTATGGATTCTTAGTTATTTTGATGACTCCAATGTCCAAAACGCTGTTCATTGTCTTAAACTTGGGTGGTTGTTTAGGCCTATGTGATCAATACCGATAATCCAACTATAATTCAATAGGTCATAATATAAATTATTCTTAGTTGATGATGGGTTTAGATCTTGTGAACTTGTCTCGCTTAGTTTCTTTTAAGTAAAATTATTGAATTTCACATTACAACCTACTATGAACATGGATTATTACCCAAGCATGATTTCTGACTGAAAATCAGCCCTTTAAAATCGCAATAGAAGTTACCCCATAAAAGTGTATTATGTGAATAACCCAAGCATGGTATCATCCTATGCTTTTAGATCCTGCCCTGATTGTATATGTGCCAAAAATAAATTACCATATGTAATCTAATCACCTGTTAAGGTTCAAAACAACTCATGATATATGAATCTCTAATCAAGGAAAATGACATAAATAATACAAGTGACTATAAATTAATAGTATCCACAAATTAGAAAACCTCAAATATGTGTAGTTTGCTCAAGATTTGTTAAGCTGCAAGATTTCCAAGCATTAGGTTAATTCATAACTTTATCGGTCCATAGGCTAAAGACAATTGAAAACTAATAGCTATCTATATATGGACTCTGATGTTTGTACATACAACCATACAAAACAGTGCACCTAAAGAATCACGCTGTGTGGCTTATTAAATATACATTATGACGAAAAAAAAAAAACAAAAACTGACAGTATTGTGATGATGAGCTCACATATTTTGGATGGCTCTAGAAGATTGATGGTTGTAGCCCATAAATTCTAACAAGTGGGGCCCAGTCCGAATGGATTGGCCCGTTCCTAAAGGCCCCAATTTACCAATGTCCAAAACAAATAGGAGCAAGCCTGAATATCAAGCCCACGTACTCATCGTCCTCAACTTTGTATAAAAAAATAAAAATAAAAAAATCAAGGCCATTATACATATCACACAAGCACTCACTGCTATGCATACATCATACTTCTGTAGGCCCCACTTGAAGCCTAATTTGAATGATATGAACCGTCCACTCCATTATCTATATGATGATGCCATGTGTGCCTCATTAACTCTAATAGTGGCAAGATGTGCGTCTGATCAAACTGAACAAATAGTGGTTGGGCCTCATACTAGATACCTCATGACATAGAAATGACCCTGAAAATATGATCCTAACTGCATGGTTGGTGGACATCCAATGGACGGTTGAGATGGAAAATAGCTGGCGGTCCAAATTCTACCGGCAAATTCCCAAAATTCAGTGATGGGGTCATCTCATCGTTCTGACATTGGTCCTATGTCATATCTACATTGGAGACCCACTATTTGATGGTTTAATTAGAGGTACACGAGCAATACGTGTACAATTTCCATGTGCCTGCATACCAGACATTGCCAGAGTATCAAATATCCCCTCTTTAAGTTTAAAAAGAAAATATCAAAAAGAGATACAACCATGTGCCACATTCAACTGAATAAAAAGCCCCAAGATCACTGGCTGAGGCCTTATGTGGGGCCTGGCCAGGAAGTTCCTGCGCTCATAAGCTAGGTGGGCCCCACCGAAATGTTTCTGAGAAATCCTCTATCTGTTTTTCCAGCTCATGCAAGGACATGAGACCAAAAATGAGGCAGATCCAAAACTCAAGTGGGCCGCGTGACAGGAAAACTGGGTAGGGTAATGCTGACCGTAGAAACCTCCCTTTGGTCCACAGTGATGTTTATATTTCATCCAAACCGTTCATAGGGTCATTCCTACTGGGATGAATCGAAAACACAAAAATATTCGCCTAATCCAGAACTTATGAGTCCCTACTAACGTCCCAACGGTGGACGTTTAATCCACACTGCTTCCTGTCGTCCAGCCCACTTGAGTTTTGCATCTGCCTCATTTTTGCCCGGATTTCTCATAAACATCACGGTGGGCCCGACATAGCTTCTGAGCGCAGGAACTTTCTGCGGCATCCACGTCCAAGATCGATGGCTGAGGCCTTCTAATCAGGGAGGTTTAAGGAGCATGGTCTATCTATGGTGGGGGCGCAACGGACCAATGGTTTGGATTACTGAACCTAGCAATATTGGAAAACATGACTAACCGAGAGAGAGAGAGAGAGAGAGAGAGAGATGATACGCATGTAGAAGTAGAACCGTCCAAGCCTGTGCGCCCCAGAAAACCAGTCGATTGGACATTCCTAACCTCCAATCAATGGGCCTTCTTTCTTCAAGCATCCATTCTGGCCCCCAAATGGACGGTAGTGTCACAATGTTATGTTACCATGATTTTTATTTTTAACCCATCCAAGTAATCAGTAATTTTGGGTAATTACATGAGATTATAGATCCCACCCATCCTCTGACAGTTTGCATGAATATTGATATTCGCACTCCTGCAGAGTATCAACGTTTTCTTTCTGCAGGGGAACTATTTGATACTCGGGCTGCCTAGGGATTTATACGCAGGCGCTGTACACAAGGCGATCTCAAAGCTACATTGGTCGAACAAGTGGAAATAGTAAGCTCGATGCTTTCATTTTAACCGTCCAATAAATTTGCACTAATGGTAAGTTCCCTGATGAGCCATGTCCAAAAAAGATGGGGTCCACCCATCATAATCAGAACCGTCCATCTACTCAACCACGCTGTGTATGGCTTGCGGTACCATATTTGACAGAATGCGTGTTGATTCCTTTGGCTGCTGAAGAATGGCTCACAGACAAGAGGAACATGTGATACACGCACCTGTGTCTTTGTACAGCACGCATGGGTTTGCAATTTTAACAAGAGTGGTCCACGGTTCAGTAATCCAAACCATCTGTCAGTTGAATCCAACAAATCTCAACTAGACTTTCTTAACCATATTCAGATTTGCGGCATGTAAATATGATTCAGATCTCACCATGGGTTTTGTAGAGAATCCATCCACGTCCAAAAGGGCCACCCAACCATGAAAATGGTAAGCCCTCCAATAAGGCGGAACCAACCAACACATGGGCCACCAAATGAATTTGAAAGTTTTCCAGGTGGATACTCATTGTTTTCTACAGTGTGGCCCACCTAATCACCTAATGACTGTATAGACATCGTTTTTGGAGAATCCCATCAATCATGGTCTCACTTGGTGGATGGATGGGTTGAATGGAACCCACACATCAGCGGACCCCACAGAATTGAATAACATTTAACAAACAAGTGAATAAGTTTCGGTGCATGTCTCTGGCTTGTTGGCGGATCTGGTATCCAAATCCCAACTTCCAAAGCTTCACCAAAATGGAAAAAGAGGAGAATTTAAGTCACCACCCAACTATATAGAGAGCAACATAAGGGCCAAGAGGCTAGTTAAAAAGATTAATCAGAAGGAATCTGTCAATCTACTACTAAAAGAAACATACTCAAGATCTCCCGATTCTGAATGATCCTCCAAAATATCTTGGTGTTCTTATCTTAGAAAGAAGACCCAACGCCGGTGATATGAAATTCTTAATTGATAGAATAAGTGGATAGCCGATGCAATCAGAAAGGGTACAGTTCCAACTCCAGCAGCTGGACTAACCTTGATATATCTGTAATTGTTGGAATCCCAAATCATGTGCCATCAGTCTATAAACTTCCACCACCACCATGGAAGAACTTGAAAAAAGAAACACAAAAATTCAATGTGATCTCCTACTAAATAATAACAGCATTAACTTCTTCAAAAACATTGTTAGAACAGGGATCTTGTTTGTTCTCCTACTCGTCCTTGTGCCATAAGAGCAAAGCATTCACTGAAGTACATGATGATGCATTTCTAATGAGACTGGGATGGGAGGTCTGGAATCAGCCAAATAACCTTTGGCTCACAACAATTTAAAAAAAAAAAAAAACAAATATTTTAAGGGACTGTTTTGACGTACTTCTAGGAAGTAGATAATTGTGTAATAATAAACAATTTCGTTAAATTGTTTACTGAGAATTGATTATGCAAGAAATAAAATGGTTGGCAAGGGCCTGTATGGCTCTGCTTAAAAAACCCAACTTTGGACGATTCTAATTCCCGAAACTACATGATTATCAGGCACCTTTGGTTAGGGGTGGCTGTTAATTGCTTATTAAAAAAGCAATTAACCAGAAATTGCTTATTCTAATTCCCGAAACTACATAGATAATTGCTCATTAAAAATCAACTTGGAGACATTTCCAAGAGCACTTTTGCGCTAATCATGCAGACCTCATTTGAGGGAGGCAGAACACATGTCAGATTAATGTGTGTACAACACTTGTATCGGAGATCAGGGCCATACATGGAAACCACGGCACACTTAAACAAAAAAGCATCCACAAATCAGAGGCTAGTATTGTTCAACCAATCTAATCATTGGTCTGACTTGGCAATGTTGGGTTCCACGATCTAGTTTAATTTGAATTAATAAAGCAACATGTGCAACATCTTTTTTTTTTTTTTTTGTTAGTCATGCAACGCACCCACCCAGTTAATCGCGGTACACACCCACCCGGTCAGTCATACGCTCGCACCCACTGGTGCGGTTAGCAGCGGGAATTTCACCCTGGTGGGTTTCGATACCTAGACCTCTAGTTGAAACTCCGTGGAGTCTTCCAACATGTGCAACATCTGATAACCAAAAAATGAAGCACAATACCCCTACCAAAGTATCAAATAAATATCTTTACATGTATCGTTACAAAACATGTGTCAGATATCAGACGGACAATGCACATGTTGAAGATCCAAGCCATTCATCAGGTACACCATGAACATGCCACAGACCATAAATACTGCTGGTCCTCAGATCAGGCAGGGAAATGTCATTATCATGTACACCTTATCCAAATAATTGGGATGTCATTATCATGTACACCTTATCCAAATAATAGGGGTTGTCTACATGAATCCTATTCCACCATTCTACTCTATCAAGGGCCATCAGTTAAACCATGTCATCAAATCTTACTACCTCCACTCATGTCCTTTTGGGCATTACTCTTGCCTTTTTAGAGCCTTCCACCTGAACCCATTTACTCCTAACTAGCACTGTCAACAGCTCTGGTTCGGACTGGGCCAAGGTCAGTCCAAGCCAGGCCTGGGCCCATGACTGGCCAAAATGGACAGGCCTGAGTCCAGGCCTGTAACTTAAATAATCGGCTCAGCCCAGCCTGATCCTAGCCTAAGCCTATTTACCACCTTTGGAATTTGAATAGTCATCTGCGATAACGTTAATTGCTATTGGAATTGGAATTATCCTCTAGGAGAATATTAATTGCTACTAGAGTTGGAATAGTCATCTAAAGAGAATGTTAATTGCTATTAATAAGTTATCTAATCTAGATTACCCATTAAATATTTTAAAACATATATTGGAAAAAAAAAGATGTGGAACTTTTGAATATACTCTTGGAAACCATAAACAGACCGAGCTGATGAGCCATTATACAAAGCTCAAGCTCAGCCCAATTGATAAATAAGCTTCATTTTTAGGCCCACCCTAACCCTCGAGCCACATATGCCAGCTCAAGTCAAGCCTGAAGCAGTGAAGCAAGCCAACCTCGAGCCCGACTAGCCATCCGGGCCCATTGACAGCTCTACTCCAAATTAGTGTAGTTTTTGGTTTCATTGCCAATGCTCATACAATACAAATCTACTTTCCCTCGTTTTATTACCAATTGGTGCCACTACTGAGTTCACCCAAACGCATTCATTTGCAATTCTATACTTGCTCATCTTGCCATTTGTCCATCTCAACATCCTCCTTTCAACTACACTTATCCTATGAACATGCCATTCCTTGACTGCCCAACATTGTCTCATAAAGCATGGCTGGTCTTGTAGCTACGCCATAAAATGTTCTCTTCAATTTTATTGGTATTTGGCAATCGCATAGAACTCCAAAGGCACATATTCGCTTTATCCACCTGGCTCTAACTTTATGACCAACATCCTTCCCAATCTCCTCACTTTATGAATTATCAACCCAAGACATTGGAATTGGTTAGGCAGGTGATGCAGGACAACTAACCACTTGCTCTAAAAGCTTGAACTGTTAGAGTGTGACGAATCAATCCCTTTCTCTCATAGCCCAGGTCGAGAGGGCCCCGAATCCATGGGTCACCCTAGGCCCTCGGTTGAATCCTCCTAAGTGGGCCCCGAATCCACAGGTGAGTCTGAATCCACGGTTCCCTTGAGTCCACAGGCGCTGGGTCCACAACCGACCCACCCCGAGTGTGCTCCTGAGTCCACAGGCCGCCCCACTCGAGCTCGGTGTGAAAATGCCCCTGCATTAGCAGGTCTTTGTATGAGAAAAATGATGATGTTATGATCATCATCATCTAAGCATTAACACAAGTAAATTGGGGCCGGGTACATGTAATTTTGTTGTTCTACTCTACTAGGGCAGTTCTGACTGGGCCAAGGTATATTTAAAAGTTCCACACTTCTTTCTTTCAATGTATTTTTAAATTATTTAATAGCTAATTATATTAGACAACTTATTAATAGCAATAAACATTTTCCTAGATAATTATTTTAATTCCAATAGCAATTAACGTTCTCTTAGACGACTATTAATATCCTCATAAATGACTATTCTAAAGGACTATTAATAGCAATTATATTCTCCTAAATAACTATTCCAATTCCAGAGATGGTAAATAAGTTTGGGTTAAGGTTAGGCAAGTATATGGCTAGGCCAGTTATTAACTTACAACAGAGTTCCTATCCATTTTAGTGATGGTAAGAGAACTAAAATTTGAAATGATCTTTAATAGTTGACTTGACCTTAAGCGGTGTCTATAACACTCACGTCCCAAATTTCTCCTTGCTTACAATTCATATGTCAACTCATCACACTGAAAACATCATGGAATCTTCATCTAATCAAGTTGATATAGGAATCCAACATTGTTTAAAAATTTCTCAAACCCCTATAGGTTGTGGCTCAAAACAAATGGGAGAACGTAGTCAATTGGAGAGCAACTTCAACAACATTGTTCAAAAAAATTTCAAATCCTAATAGGTTGTAGCTCAAAACATAGGGGAGAACATAGTCAAAAGTCAGAAATTTGTCGTGGATTGTCCTTCACTCTAAGAGCTCCCACTAGAGAGAGACTGAAATACCACAACCGTTCAACTCTCTCTCTCTCTCTCTCTCTCTCTCTCTCTCTCTAAAAACGGCACAAGGAAAATTATTTTCTTTTTTGGAACCGTTCAACTCCCCACCATACTCTCTCTCTCTCTCTCTCTCTCTCTCTCTCTCTCTCTCTCTCTCTCTCTCTCTCAGCACCTTTTCTTTTCTTTTTATTTTTTGGAACTTTGTCCTATTATCTCTCAAATTTGGCATTTCTCCTCTTGAAGTTTTCAATACAGAGTTATCCCCTCCCACTTCCCCCCTAAAGCCACTTTCATCTAGTGGGAGAAATGCACTCTTTGGCAAAAGCCACTCCACAGTCCACAATGATTCAGCTGACAATTTTACCATATCTATCTAGAGCATCTAGATTGAATTAAAGAATAGAAATTTCAACAATTGCTACCCATACAAGGATACCCTTATCACCTAGTAAAAAACTCTATGGAGGAATTTTGCACCTCCAAAGCTCCAAAATTGGCCTATGATCCAATAGAATCGCTCCTCCAACATCAGAAGCAAGTGCCAGGTGCCTATCCATCACCAGTGATGTCCTGGAGTCCCCAAATTTGGCAATTCTCCTCTAATGTTTTCCATACAGAGTTACCCCCTCCCCCACTTTCCCTAAAGCCGCTTCCGATTGGTGTGGCAAAATGGACTATTTCTAAAATGCCACTCCCCAATGATCTGGCTAGCCATTTTACCATATGCTATCCAGAACATCTGGTGAATTTAACAATAGAATTTTCAACAATTGCTACTAAGATAAAGATACCCTTGTCTAGTAAAAAACTCCATTGAGAAATTTTGTGACTTTAAGACTCCAAAATGGGTCTATATGCCTGCTCCAACAGAATCACAATCCCCCAACCCAACCGGTAAAAAAAAAAAAGATGAGATGAAAGATGAAAAAAAAAAAAAAAACCACACATTGAAAGCACTGGAGAACCATCCTAACAACTCAAGGCTCCTCCTTCAGCACATACCTAATAATTGGAGAGCCAGCCATATTTTATCTCATGTTGTTGACTTGTGGAAGACCTCTTGGCCAAGTGCGCAGTTTCGCCATACGAAGAGTGGATAGATCATCTCCTAGAAATGATTTTGGATGTTGTAAATATAGACAAGTCTAGCAGTGCGTTTGTTAGAACTTCATCTTAGTGTCTTTTACAAATCTTAGCGTTTATGGAAAAGAAGAAAAGGTGTTCACGCCACAGGCATGTTACAATGCACGAGGCATAGTATCATCCTCTTTGTAACTAAGCTATTGAGCAACATCCAGCCCTACGACCATCCATATCAAGTGTTTTCAGAAAAGAACTATCCATATCAAGAAAGAAATTGAATAGCTCAGTTTTAGAGGAATGTCATTAGGGGGACAAAATAAAAAATATAGTGGAACTCCTCCATACAGAAAAGGTCCTTAATTGAATCACCAAGAGATTCAGAAAACTAAAAGCAATTGCAAGTTCAGTGGTGTTCGATGAACTATGCAGACATACCAAGGGTCTCCAAAAAGCCATGGGGCTTGATTTTCAATCTGCTCGAGATTGGCCAGCTCGAGACGAGAGAATAATACCAACAATCAGACCGTAGAGAGCGAGCGCTTCTGCAAAGATGAGTATAAGAATCATACCCACGAACAGCTTCGGCTGCTGAGCATTGGCCCTGCAAAAGGAAGAACACAAATTTGTTACCGTGGTCATATGCTCTATTTGCCAACAATTATCTTTTTCCAGCTGCTAAAATTGCATTTGGGTGTATCACCACATTGTGGTCACAAGGCCACAAGGTATGTAATCTTAGGACACTAGGTGGCGTGGAAAACAGAACCGGCACAACCCCAGAGGCAAAACTGTAGTAGAATTCAGATGAAAATAGACATTTTGAGAAATTCCTTTTATCGATCATAAAAACTGGTGTAACGTATTCTGGACACAAAGGCCAAGCAGTACTGGAAATGGTAAGATGAGCCATCCAACAAGCACAAAAATGTCCAGTTCAAATCACAGGAGACGACAAATTTTATTAACCTGATTTCCTGAGTCGAGGATAAAGATCCTCAAGTTGAGACTCTGCACCATATACTTTTCAGTTCCAACAATGGGCCTCACTTGTCAGAAGACTCAGAAATGAGACTGCAAGCATACTGTGCAGAGCCTCAGGCTGAGGATTTGAATAAATCATTTCCTGACACTGCTGGTGGACGTGCCCCAACATTAGGCATCACTGTGAACTAGAAGAAAGAGTTTGGCCATCACCTCAAAACCAAAACCATCAAAACATGCAAACCTCAAAACCTCCTGATTGAATTTCCATAAATTCATTGGGTCCCAGACTCCCAGGTGAGGCAAGAAAACCTTGGTATTTAAGATATAATTTCTAAAGCCAGACTACTTCTCCACCCAAACATTCATAGGGCCAACATTGGTTTGAATAGAAAATACGAAAATGGCAAACCAGCCCAAAGTAGCATGTGCACTTGTTTCTTCCAATGGAAGCAATCCAATGTTCTGAAGGCTGTATCCAGAATTGCTGCAGTCCTCTATGTATAGCATATTGAAAAAGTATATAACTTAAAAATCCAAAATGGCCACTTTTAATATCTGGGGTTGATAATTCATGAGGGTGGAAAGATTGACTAGGATGTTGCCCATAGAATTCAGGCTGAGTGGAAGAAATGGACACATTCCTCGGGAGTTTTTACGATCATTGTGTATCACTCAAACTGAAGAGGAAATTTTTAGGATAGCTATAAGACCGAGCCATGCTTTATGGGAGAAAATGTTGGGCAATAAAGGAACAACATGTTCATATGATAAGCGTAGCTGAAATAAGGATGTTGAGATGGATGAGTGCAAAGATGAGGGAGGACAGAATTAGACATGAATGCATTTGAGTGAACTTCGGAGTAGCACCACTATGTAATAAGATGAGGGAAAGTAGACTTAAATGGTTTGGTCATGTGCAACAGAGACCAAGAACTACGCTGGTTAGGAGGGTGCAATTTGAAGGTTCTAGATGGGCAAGGGGAAGGCCCAAAAGGTCGAAGGTCAAGTTAGTAAGAAAATATTGGTGATACTATCGGTATCCCCAGGTCGGTAAACCCCAAGTAATATAGAAAATTCCAAATATGTTAAACATATCTAATTTTGATATTATCCGACGTGTTTGGTAAAACCAGCCAATACCAATGATATTTTGGTCTATGGACAGCATAAAAGTTCACTGGTCTTAGCAATACCTATGATAACATCACCGATACCAAGGATACTACCACAAAATGCCTGAAATTCAGGAAGAAAATCCCAAAAATTGAAGAAGAAAAAAAATCATCGTTTTTTGTGGGATTTTGTTCCTTAGGTGATTTCGACCACTCGTTTTGGTTTTTGTTGAATTAAAGCTTGAATTTGTAAGATAAAGCTCAACTCAAAGAGGAAACACACTGGAATTCAAAGGTGACAATAAATCCATAGATTGCATTGTCTATGCATAATTCCCATGCATTGTCAATTTCTCATGGATTTGTGGCAAATAAATCAATATTTGAGTGGGTAAAATGGGGAAAATTTGGAAAATTTTCAATTACCACCATTTTTACCCTAAAATTGAGAATGAATGTTTAATTACTTGCATCTTATGATATTTGAATGATATGAACTCATTCTGGCTATAATTGCACTGCTTTTCTCCGAAGGCTCATAGTTTAGGCCCTCATAAAATGAAAACTTATTAAGTATAGTTGTTTTTTTGCAATATGTTAATTCCTAAAAGTGTACATTTGTCTTTTAACATCTCATGAAGTTTCACTAGAAATTCCCCCCTTTTCCCAATGTTTCCCTCAGTCCATGATATTTTTCCAAGCATCAATAATATCAATCATGTTCCTGGATCCTTGGTCATCGATACATGTAACAATATTGATACTCTAAACACTGGATCTAATTGAAGTCACGGTCCTTGATATAGTAAAATGGAGGAAAAGGAATCACGTAGCCGACCCCAATTAGTTGGGATAAGGCTTAGATGATGGTGATGGTGGTGGTGGTGATATAAAACTACAAAATGTGTCACAATCACAAGCGTTTAATGCGAGTGCGAGGTGATGTTACTCATGCTTAAAGAAACCAAATAACCTTTGAAAGATAAAACAACGAAAGCAAATAACAACATTATTGGCCACAGTTCAGCCCACAACCCTGATCCCTATTTCTCGATTGCATAGTAAGATTTAACCATAAATCACAAGATTAGCATTTTTGGAGAATGACATTTAAGCATAAGTATTTCGAATTGTTTCCCTTAAGAATTTCTATGAATTATGCAATTCAAATTGCAAATCATAGTTCTAACGACAATCAATGAACCAAGCACAGCGGTCATATGGGTGAATGGGTCCTGCTCAATAGGGAATTAGTAACAACCAAATGCCACAAGTTTAAAAGTCCAAAGCTCAAAACCAACTATGAATTTTGATCCAAAATATGAAAAGTGAAACCCAAGGACAACAACCCCCTAATTCCAAGCTCTCTTATAAATGTAGAGGTATAAGCTTTGTGTCAATTAAGTAAATTACCAAAAGTCATATTTCGTATGAAGTTATGGTACACGTGATGGCAATGCATAGTCACCCTTCTGATGCAGCTCCAAAGTGGGCATGATCGTACCAATGAGCTGTTCAGTCATATAATGTGCCAGCATGGCCGCATGCAGTATATCTTCGATTTCATAAAAGATCCTGCTTCTGATCAATTACAGGGTTTTGAGTTGTTTTAGGATTTTCTTTTTCATGGATAACATTGAATTTTATTAGAAAACAAACAGCCTCTTCTCACTTAGAATACATCATCAACAGAACATTCATTCTACCTACAGGGATCATACAAAGATTGAACTCCTATCAATGATGAGCAGAGAGTTCTTAACTGCTCCCTTTTTTGCAAGCTGATTAGCTACAGAATTTGCATTGTGATAGACATGTGGAAACGATACAACCTGATGCTGACAATAATCTAGAGCCTCTTCATCATATTAGCAATCCTCCATGGAAACTCTCCAATTTTGTCCATTTTAGCAAATGCTTGAATCAACTTCAACAATAATCCGGGATGGATTGAAGTTTTCAGCTACTTTGATTCGAACAGTAGCCTCAGCAAGATTAGAGTCCTTGAACCCAATAGGCTTGAGAACTGAATTTGCATGATGCCTTGGCAGGTTCGAACAATGCCAATGGTGCTAGCCTATCCCAATTCCCCATTGAGCAACCATAATGCAAGCATGAACAGTAGCAAGAAGCGAGTGACAAAGGTATGGGCCCCAAAAGCCCGATTTGCAAGTCCTATAAGCCTTCTGGTGGGCCCCACATATTGAGTTGTGCTTAGAGATTTTTAAAAGTATGCATCCTGGTTCTAGCTTGATTCTTTAAGGTCTTCATCTAGTAAAGATGGGTGATCTTAACAAGATACATTAACATCTTTGGAGATCCCAATAAGATAAGAAACAAGCATATGAGAACCAAAAGGTAGACATTTAGGTCCAAATATGTGTGGTATCTTTGGATTATTTAGAATAATTGAGTTTACACATGCAATGGGAAGAACGTTTTAGGCATGCTACAAGCTTAGTTGCAGGATCCTTCTTAGTGTCACTCCCGCTTTGAATTCCCATTTTGGAGTCTTGCTCTTGCTCTTGCTCTTGCTTCCGACCTATTTATACTTGTTTACATTTTGAAAGAGACACTTCCCACCCCCGCACCCAAATTTGTTGCCACTTTGCTTCACACTTTGTGCAACTATAGAAGACAAGCTCGATGTGAAGGCCTTGTGCACGAGACCTTGAATAGATTGGATAGACTGAAACCATCTACACAGCATCAACGAGAGCCTTCTCGTACATAGGAATGCGGCAACGACCTACAAGTAGTGATTCCATAGTAGTGATTCCATATGGTGCTATGATTAATTGTTACCATGGTAGGAGTGATTGATTGGAAGATCATGACTATAACTATGATGCAGAAATAGAGATGCCCAAATGCTATAGAGATATACAACTAAAGAACTTCCTCGAGCTAGCATCAACTTGGAACCCATCATGGCAATCAAATAACCTTTATCTCCTAATATCATTGTAACATGTAAAACCTTCGGCATTATGGTTTCCACTTACAAGATTGGAAGCATTGTCTTCTCCGCTCTGCTTGCAATGTGCTTCACTATGGTAGAAGCCCTCTGGCGTCGCATGAGATGAAGACAGTTGTCTAGCAAAAATTAGCAAATCTGAAAATGAGTTAAATCCATCTGCCTCCTTCCTCTCTACGCTCATGTGATCCAACCCCTTGCTAGCATCCACTTGGACTATGGCAATCCAATAACCACAAAATCCTAATATCACTACCACGTGTAAAACATTGGGTTCCTACTTGCAACACCATAAGCATTGTCTTCTTTGTTCTGTCTTGCAATGTGTGGTTATAGTTGTTCTATGATGATACCTAGCTAGTGTTGTACACAAGTTGAGTCGAGCATGACCCCTACTCGGTGCTCAACTCAAACCCCCCTACCCCTTCTCGATACTCGATTCAACTCGGCCGAGTCGAGTCGAGCATGACCCCTGCTCGATGCTCGACTTGAACCCCCCTACCCCTGCTTGATACTCAATTCGACTCGGCCAAGTCAAGCGTGGCCCTGCTCGGCCAGCAAACCAAGCGAGTTCGAGTTCAAACGAGTATTGTCATGTCAGGATCAGATCTTGAACACGTGCTACTCATATCCATACCTCTCTTTTGTCGTATTGACATGCAAAAAGCCCAATACGTCTCCTCCAAAGTTCTCTTCTTCCTCTTTCTCTTCTCCAACAAGGTACACAACTCTCTTCACTTTTCTTCTTCTTCCTTCTTCTACAACTCCTCTAAACCCAAAACCCTTTCATCCCACTTTTTTTTTTTACCTTTCCCCATCAAACCCATCAAAACCCAACCATCCATCAAACTCACACACACATCTGAACATGCGTCTGTACAGACAGCCGTACGTCCGTATGGACAACCCTATCCCCTCCTTTTTAATCATCTTCTTCCTCCTTACATCATCCTCTATACCCTTTTGCTAACTCTAGCATCAATCTTAAATAGAAATCCCAAAACCCCCAAAAAATCAAACAACCCCATTTTCCTCAAATCTAATTTTTATATTGTCATTGTTTCTTCATGTGAATGTTGCCCTACCCAATGTTCAAAATATCGGTATCGCGGAATATATCGCACCCTTGAGATACAGATACGTATCGGTTATCACATGGGATATATCGTTTGTATCGCGTAATTTATCGCACTTTTTGGGAAACATGGATGAAATGGTTGAATTTTTCAAAAAAACTTCAGGGATTATTAAAAAAGACCTTAATACACATTTTTAAATCATAACGTTTCAAAAAAAAAAGGTTTCCTTTGTATAGGGTCCTAAGCTATGCGTTGTCTGATTGAACTAAGGCAACTATATTCAAATGTGATGCATAACATTTATAAATGTATCAAGACATGTATGAAAAAACAACCAATGCATTCAAAAGCAAAAGATATAATAGAAAAAAAAAAAAAACATTCTTTTAATAAAGGCCAGATGCAATATCATAAATAAAATTTGAAAAATAATTAATAATTTTATTTAACTTTTAAATAAAAATTAATTTTTAATTACTAAACTTATCAAAAACCCACTACAAATGTTTAAATTAGCCATCATATGTAACACCCTAAGATCTCAGCTCCCGTGGATTCCGTGATAGGCTGAATTCCCAGGTGTTATCTAAGACGTGTTAAGGGTGGAATCCTCGACATATCACTATTTTTCCGTATATTTGAAATTTAATGGCATTCAGGCACAGTGACAGAAGATAAACTTGTATGGGGTCTAAATGAGGTTGGTAGGTGGCAATCCATGGTCGTAATAACCTACCTAAAGCTACGGAGTTGGGCCTAAAATTCGTAGGGACATATGGGCAAACGCAAGGGAACACTTTTAAGGGCACAAGCTTACAAACCAAGTCTATTCAAGAGGGTTCTAAGGCTAAGGTACTAGGGTAGTACTGAATCTGGAATGCAGAACTTACAAGCGCTCATGGAATTCTTTCTCTCAAACCGAGCGTCAATTTCTTCTGAAATTTGGAAGGTAAGCTGTAGGTTAGGTGGGGAATAACCCTAATTTTTCTCGGATCAAGATTCCTATGGCAACACATTTTTGCCCTAATTAAGTCCGAAAAACGCAATAGGTCAGTAGGATTTTATGCAGAATTTTCTCTACTGTTGGAATTTTCCTAATTTATATATCCATAGGATTGCTTTGAAATTTTATGGGGGTGTTAGGGGATGAGTTAGAAGTCTCCAAAAAAATTTCAGAATTTTTCTCAATCTGGAAGTATAATTTCTAATGGTGGTACTGTTGTTGGGTCGAAAAATCTGGCCTAACCGTAAAAATTCAAAATAAAATACCCAGCTCTATGTTTTAGTGGAATTAATTGACATGATCCAGCGAATCACTAATCTAAATACGGGGAATAGATGAGGGCCCTAAAACTACAAGAAAAAGTGAGAATTCACTTTTAAAAAATCCTAAAGTTTACATATTTCTACGTTTATCGGCTACCTTAATGATTTTTTAGAAGTGAATTCCCACTTTTTCTTGTAGTTTAAGGGCCCTCATCTATTCCCCATATCTAGATCAGTGATTCGCTTAATCATGTCAATTAATTCCACCAAAACATAGAGCTGGGTATTTTATTTTGAATTTTTATGGTTGGGCCAGATTTTCCGACCCAACGGCAGTACCACCATTAGAAATTATACTTCCAGACTGAGAAAAATTCTGAAATTTTTTTTTGGAGACTTCTAACTCATCCCCTAACACCCCCATAAAATTTCAAAGCAATCCTATGTATATATAAATCAGGAAAATTCCGACAATAAAGAAAATTCTTCATAAAATCCTACTGACCTATTGCATTTTACGGACCGAGAAAAATTAGGGTTATTCTCCACCTAACCTACAGCTTACCTTCCAAATTTCAGAAGAAATTGACGCTTGGTTTGAGAGAAAGAATTCCATGAGCGCTTGTAAGTTCTGCATTCCAGATTCAGTACTACCCTAATACCTTAGCCTTAGAACCCCCTTGAATAGACTTGGTTTGTAAGCTTGTGCCCTTAAAAGTGTTCCCTTGTGTTTGCCCATACAACCCTACGAATTTTAGGCCCAACTCCGTTGCTTTAGGTAGGTTATCACGACTATAGATTGCCACCTACCAACCTCATTTAGACCCCAGACATGTTTATCTTCCGTCACTGTGCCTGAATGCCATTAAATTTCAAATATACGGAAAAATAGTGATATGTCGAGGATTTCACCCTTCACATGTCTTAGATAACACCTGGGAATTCGGCCTATCGTGGAATCCACGGGAGACGAGATCTTGGGGCGTTACATCATACATGTTTGGTATTTATTTTGGAGTACAACATTGCAAGCAATTTGGGCAACATTAGAAAGTTTTCAAACTTTTCCCCAATTTCCCCAAATTGGCCCACTTACTCTCGAATTTCGAAATTAGAGTGTATGTGATTATTTCATTAGACACTCTTAAATACTTCAAAATTAGTCCCAATTCACACAAATGGTTGAAGATAAATTTAAAAAATAGTAATAATAATAATCATATTTTATTAATTTTTTATTAAAAATAATTTTCTTTTTTAAAATTTGAAAAAAAACTTCACAAATCGATAGATCAGGCCTCATGCATGCTTGATTTTATGTTTGGAGTGCAACATTGCAACTAATTTGGGCCAAATTGGGAAATTTCACTTTTTCCCCAATTTCCCCCAAATTGGCCCACCTACACTCGAACTTCAAAATTAGTGTATGTGATGCTAAATTCATCATACACTACTAAATAATTTACAATTAGTCTCAATTCACAACTAATTGAAGGTAAATTTCGAAAATAAAAATTAATATTTAATAAGTTTTTATTAATTATTAATTAAAAATATTTTTTCCCGAAATTTGATAAAAACTTCACAAATCGGTAGATCAGGCCTAATGCATGCTTGATTTCATGTTTAGAGTGCAACATTGCAACTAATTTAGGCCAAATTGGGGAAATTTTGATTTTCCCCAATTTCCCCCAAATCGGCCCACCAACAACCAAATCTCCGAATTGAATATGGAAATCCTTGATTTTCCATGCATTTAATGAAGAATCAAGGATTTCATTTGAATTTACACTCATTTTACATGATTTAAACCAAAAGAAATTGATCGAAATGATAAAATTCTCGCCGATTGAGCAACAGCCCCAAATCGGCGAAGATGATGATTCCGGCTTCAAAATCTCCTTTTCCTCCCAAAATCTTACACAAGATGGACCGAAATCAACCTAAGACTGAATTAGAAGGAAAAAAATTAGAAAGAAAATGCAATTTTTTTGGGTTCTTTCAGAGTGTAGAATATCGTCGGATATCTATCGATATCGACAGATATAGACGATATTAGCTATAAATATAACTGAAAAATGCACGATGCATTGCGATATATTGCCGATATCGACAATATTTTGCGATATCAATGATATATCGCTTGATATCAAGAAGTTTATTACATTTTATATATCTTAAATGGGGTTTTGTATCGGTGACTTGCAATACTGATAATATCGATATTACGAACATTGGCCCTACCTATGCTAGATTGGAAATCCCAACTTCCAAGTGGGCCACTCTTGTGATATTTTATACTTTTATGCACCGTGTATATGATAACCTAGGTCCATTGAGTTGTCAATCTAAATTTTCTTAACTTATAATGTGAATGTGCTTGATTTTGCTTGTTGAATGCTTGAATTGATACGTAGTTTGATCTCACATCATTCATCCTAGGCTAGTTTCACTGATCCTACATCAAACATGGGTGGAGAATGCAGAGTCGATTGCTCACCTCTTCATTCATTGTTCTTTTACGTATAAGGTGTGGTCCTTCCTCGATATGGCCAATCAATCTTGGGTGATGCCTCAGTCGGTTGACGATCTTTTGTGGGCGTGGCATGGTAGATCGGGGAAACAATTGGAGAAAGCAATAGGGAGGCTTCTTTTGATGGCCATTTGGAAAGAGCGGAATAGGAGATGTTTTAGGAATGAGGTAGCCTCAATTAAAGGTATAGTGAGAAATGTAAAGTGCTTTGTTTCCAAGTGGGCCCCTTTTGTTAAAGAAACCAGGAAGAGTTCACCCTTGGCGCCCTTTCCCTCTTAGTCTTGTTTGTATTCTTTTTCGCTTTTGCGAGTTTTAATATATTCTTTGTTGCTTCTCAAAAAAAAAAAAAAAAAAAAAACAAACATGGGCAGAGGGATGTACTGTATTGCCTGCAAATGCATCCATGAAGGACAACCTCATCAAGTCAATAAGATGATCTCTCTGACCTAGTGGATGTAGCCAGTCATTCATTGTCATATAAAAGATTCAACATGTACTTGGGACACGCCAGAATTCATGGGAATTTATGAAAGACATACTACTACACAACAATTGTTTACGGACTCTCGTAGATCTAATCCAACAATTAGATCAACAAGCTCTTAGAGAGGAGTGCTACAACCTTCAGCCATCGTGTCCATCCTAGAGAGGTGTGCTTGTAGTGCAACTTGTGTAAAGAAGCTCATAGAAAAGTGTGCTATGAGCTTCGGCCATTATGACTTCATTAAGACCCAAAAGGGCAAGATGAAAAAGAAGTGTAGAGGAGTAAAATCCCACCCTTAGGAATCCAAAATCCCCTAAAGCTTAAATGCAAAGCTAAGAGCAAAGTGGTACTGTGAAGGTATCTCTTCGACAAAATAAAGATGCCATGTTTTGCCTATGGGAAGCTAGGGATTTTGTTAAGGAATGTCATATTTGTCTTGATTTAAACTCGGTGCATTCAAGTAATGTTGGAAACAATATCCTTACCATTGATGCCTCCAATGTGGATTTTTTTGGGATCATGAACAACGTGGCATGTAATGAGCAATGAGGATTTACTGAGCTCCCCCAAGCGAGGCTAGAAGAGCAGTAGATATTCATGGGGAACAAGGTGCGTGAATAGGTTTGAAGCATGACTACTTGTCATCTTTTCGCATGAAAAGCATAACAACGTAACCCAAAAGTTGTTAAGGTCTCCATGGGGGGTGCAAGTGCGCAAACATCTAAGTGTGGTTTATGGTGCTCCCTTGAAAGTCGCAGTTTTTGGTTACTTGGGAGGAGGAAGATCTTTTTTATTTTATTTTAGAGAGAGTTGGAAGAAGATCTTGACTATTGATAAACTTCAAAGGGGTCAATGGTTGTCCCTAATGTGTGCATGATGTGTATGATAAATGCAAAATCAATAGACTATCTGTTTATTCTCATTGCTTGTTTGCATGGAAGGTGTGGATGAGTTTCTTTAGGCTTTTTAATGTCCTGGTTGATGCCCAACTCTATTGGCAATCTCTTGATGGATTAGAATGGGGTTGGGCTTGGGAAGCAAGCAACGGCAATTCGGAGATTGGTTTTGCTAGCAGCCCTTCAGGAAATTTGGGTGAAAAGAAATGAAAGATGTTTCAATAAAGAGAGTAAATCAGAGCTGTAGGTCTTTAGTAGGGCAAAGCTTTATATGGTGGAATGGGCCTCTTGTATAAAAAGTCTTGAGGATAGTAATTTTTCGTTCTTTCTTAGTTGTAATCCTTTGCGCTATCTCAGCACTTTTCTCAATAAAATTACCCCTTTTTTAGAGAGATAAATTACTGTTAACTCTCAAAAAACAGAACGATGTAAATCCATGTTACATTATACTCTCCTAAGATGGGGAGGAATTTAATGTCACATTGCTTCATTTGGAACAATAGTTTTGGCATAGTATTTAAGTAACGCACAATTAATTAAGATGGAGCTGTACATACTCACAATTTTTAATTTGGATGGTTTATTTAAGTTAGAGATAGTCATAGAACCTTCAGTTAATTTAGTACTTCCCTTGTCTACTTTAACAACTGTAGATCGAGCTTATACTATTGTTAAATTTCTTAAGTGGCAAGCTATATTATGGCAAATAGGAAAGAAGAAGCTCACTAGATTCACTTAAGAGAGTTTGTTGAAAAGCCTAACCAAAATTGACTTTCCCCATTGTGAGCATTGTTGTATATGGTAAGGCATATAGGAAACAGTTCTCCAAAAAAGACGGTATGGTAGACTGCTACATCTAATCCACTCAAATATTTGTGGGCCAACGAGTGCTAGTACCGGCAAGGGACTTCTTACGATTTTTAAAGATATAGCATGGATTAATTGATGAGAAAAAATGTATGGCGTGGTTTACCTCATATCTCAAAAACCCCCAGGCTCTGGAGCATTTTAAGAAACATAAAAGATTGGATATTCTAATTCAGGTAGGAAGATGGAGAGGAGAACCAAAAATTTTATCAAGTCAATGTCCATCATCATCATCACCATCATCATAGCCTAGACCCAGACTAGAGAACGTACATAATAGAAAAACATATATGACAAGCATACATAAAATTGTTAGTTCAACACTCAAAACTAGCTAATTTACCTCAATGAATGCCAAAGGTAACAAGCATACAGGAAACTAAAACAAAGACTTTGCTGAATTACTTATCCTATTCTTTGAATAAAGAAATCGGGGCATTGCATGCCATTTATGTGGTATTCTAAACCATTAATCTGGCAGGGCCCCATGAACATGAGTGCAGTACATAGTTAAAAAAAAAAAAAAAGGAGATTCCACTAATCAGATTATCTTACACATCAGATATATGACCTACAGACGAGCATAATGAAGAATATTAGCAACAGTCAGTCTTGATCAAACATTGTCTACTTTCAAATGAATATGAATTGGCACATTGTCCACAAGTAAGAAAATGTCGACAAGTTAGAAAAGACCCCATCTTCAAATATCCAAATGGATTAAAAAAAAAAACCAAATGAATAAATTAAAAAACCTGAAGAATTGGTAAGCGATCAGTCACCAGACTCACTGCCAGATCTACAAAAGAAAATGAATACAGAGAGAGAAAGGTATAAATTACCGGACACCAGCGTCACCGACGATCCCAATCGCCATACCGGCAGACAACCCAGCAAGCCCGCAAGCAAGCCCCGATGAGAGGTGCGCATACCCATCGAAAAGATAATATGATTTCGCCTTTGGGTTGATCCCAGTGCTTATAATAACGGCAATGATCAGACCGTAGATTCCAAGGACCCCAGCCATGACGACGGGCACGATCGATTTCATGACAAGCTCCGGGCGCATCACACCCATAGACGCGACGCCGACACCACTCTTCGCCGTGCCGTAGGCGGCCCCCATGCCTGCGAAGAAACAGATTAGGAGTGGAGATAGAAGAGAGGCGGACAGAGATAGAGATCGTGGCCGTAGAAAGAGAGGAGGAGCAGATCGGGAAAGAAGAAATTACAGGAGAAGACGAGGGCAGCAGCGGCGCCGAGGAAGCCGAAGAAGGGAGCAGTTTCATCACCGCTGAAAGTAGAAGACATCTTCTCCTTGCTTTTTCTGCTGCAAATCTAGGGTTTTGCTCTCTCTCTCTCTCTCTCTCTCTCTCTCTCTCTCTTCGGTGCTTTGGGAGGAGGAGATTTCTGGATCGGAGGTGTTATATGATTGAGGATGATGAGGAGGGCTCGAGGATATATATATATCATGTACTCGGGCTTCTGAGGCCGGATCCACTGCAAAGCTTTGTAGGTTAAGCTCAACCTACAATGCGACGTGTGGGGCCCCCACCGTGATGCATGCATTAAATCCACTCCGTCCATCATGCGGTCCACATTACTTTATCCTTGTTACTTAATAATCAGATGGTTAAAAATCTTATGTAGGCCACACCATAAGTAACAGTTGAGATGGGGATGCCCACCATTGAAAACATTCCAGATTGTGTATGGGCCCACCGTAAATTGTTTTATGCCATCTGATCCATTTGGACGTTGTGCCCCACAAGGATGAATGGAATACCATAAAATGAGGTCTTTCTAAAATCTCAGGTGGGTTACACCACGCAAAATCATGCCTAAGGCCTTTAAAATAATGTGACCCACTAAGTATTGGATCGGCCTTATTTTTATCAGTAAAGGAGAACCTGAGATGGCGCCAATGATGGACAGATTGGATGGCATTCAAACATCACGGTGGGCCCCACACATCGACTGTATATTAACCTTAGCCTGCGAACCGGATTCAGATTGCGTGGTGTAGCACATAGCACCGGCGTCGGTAGGGTATTTCACTTTGATAGCCCTGAGGTGTGTCTATTTTTACTAAAAGTCCACTTTCTCGTCAGACTCATCTTTTTTGACCTTTTGACGAGAATTTTAAAATTTTATACCACAGAATGCCCCACCATGGATTTTCCCGAGCACTTAGGATTTCCGCTGAACATAGTTGATTCCCCCTAATAGAGGTGCATTCCCGACCTAAAGTTTTCAAATTCTCATGAAAAAGAGAAAAAAAAGGCTAAGTTGGATTAGAAATTGGACTTTTAGTAAAAATAGCTGCACCTTAAGGCTATTGGAGTAAAAATCCCCGTCAGTAGTGGCCGGTGCTAGAGAAGCTGTGCGCCCCAGCACCACAATGTATGTGTTTTACGCCTACAATTAATTTTCTTGGGGCTATAAAAGTTTTGGATCCAGCTTATATTTGAGTTTTTTCACAACATTGGATGGCCAATAAACATGACAAGTGGGTCATAGGAAGTTTTTAACTGTCAGCGTTTGATCATTACAGTGGTGGGTCAGATTTGGATTTGCCTGTGGGCCCATGTCCTAGAAGGAGCGAATGCGGATGGCCGGTGCCTTTGGGCTCATGTCCTAAAATGAGTGGACGAAAATCCCCTCTGCCCATCAGTTTCTCAAATCACAATAGGACATAAAAAATTAAAAATAAATAAATAAATAAAACAAGCGGAACCAAAACTGGTATTGAACACCCACCATTGAAAACTTCATGGGTGTCATAGAAGTTTTGGGATGATATTTGTGCCTACAGTTCATATGAGTGGTAATAACCTTATGAACGGTTTGGATGGCATATTAAGCATCATGGTCAGCTCCATCAAGGTTTCGAGGTGGAGTTTTCGTTCTCGCTGTTTCATGTTTTGTGGCCCACCTAAGTTCTGAATCTTTTCGATTTTTGGATTCCTCTCCTATTATGATCTTGAGAAACTGATAGATGGAGTGGATTAATCACAGGATCTTCCATGGTCTGATCTGTCCAAAATGAGTTATCAAAATAGATGGACGGTATGGATAGAACACATACATTGTCGTGGGCCCAATGAGCTTTTCCAGCACTGACCAGTGCCAACGTCAGTGCTGTGTGCCACACAATGCAATCCGAATCCATGCAGTTTATCCCACTACATATTTGACCGTTGGTTGTTTCAGTTATCCATTGTTATTTTAACGGCCAGGATCAGATGGATAGGATTGTCTACTCGTTGTAATTTTTGAAGTAGAGACCACCCTGTTACTTCATTGCATATTGGTAGATCCAGTTTACATATAAACCTTGATGGTTAGCCATTGATATTTGTATAGATCTCATCTCGAATTTAGAAGAGTAATCATAAGTGGACCCCACTAGACAGCAGATCACATCAAATTTTGGACCATTGATCAATGCGTGTTCAAAGAGGCCGCATTCAAGTTAGCTCCAAGATAATGTGAATAACTAACCACTCGATAAAATAATGGGAAAACAAATTGATTCTGGGCCATTCCTTGAATTGAGGAAATCCAATAATAGGTCCATCTGCAATGGGACCCTTTGAATCAATGGCCTTAGTGCCTAGCCCGCATGGAGCAGGCAAATATTTTTGCTTTAAAGCCTATTTGAAATCATGGGTCCATTGAAAAAGAAACTAGCCTCTTAATTTGGAGTTCGGATTGTCAGATTGGCTTTGACAGGCATTTCTTGTTTACCGTCAACCTGATTGGTCTCGCTCAACACTGATACAATGTCAGTGCTGAGCTGAACCAATCACAAGAAATTCCTGTTAAAGCTGAGCAACGATTTGGATTTCTTAATTTGACACTTTCCTGTATAAATAAAATTGGATTTCACAAAGTAATCCGGCTTTTTTGACATTAATTTCTTCTTACACAAGAAATGAAATAGAATCAATATAAAATTTCAGTTGAGTTTTCCTTACAAATTCCTTACAAATCAAGCGCAACCTAATGTTTGGAATCCATTATTATAGTTTGATGGTGGAAATAATCATTATTTTATCCTATCTACTCCTAACAAATACATGATTTAAAACAAGCCTTTACAGCCTGTTTTAAACTGGGGATTAAATGGTATGGAATTGCATTAGATGGAATTAACCCTATTAGTGCACAATGATTTCATGTAGGGAATTCTATGTTATTTTGACCACTCAATCTCGTGTTTGGGATCAAATTCTTCCTCTAGGAAAATCATTGTATTAAGTGAAACTTGCATTTAGTGGAACATGGAATTGTAATCAACGAACTAGATTTCACAACCGATGCCAGTCACATATATGCATATGCAATTCGAATGTCATGTATAAAGGGTATATATGGATGAACGGCATGGATAAAACACATGCATTAGTATGGGGCCCCACAAATGTAATAGATTTCAAAATCCACCAGAAATCCCATGGTATCTACTTTTGGGACTAGAATAAATCCAATCCTTCCTGTTTTCCCAAACGCCTGATGGAATTTGCATGGAATCTGCATGGGACCAAATGCAATTCCATGCTACCTAATCCCACGTACCAAACATGCCCTTATGATGTTTACCTTAGTGACTCAGGAAGTCACCGCCCCAAATGGAAATTTCCAAGTCAATGAAAAATGAATTTTAGGGTGCATCCAAGAGTATCTTAGTCTAATGTGAATTTAAAAATGAAAATTTTGGCCATTGTCCTATGTGAGCATTTAAAATAAATTCACTTGTGTAGAGATGTCAATAGTGATTTTCGACTTGCGAGGGCAACTCACAATTAGCATAATGAGAACTAAGAGAGGGTTTTCCATTTTTCAAGCATCCTCCATTTTTCACACACACACACATATAGACAGGTCTGTGTGCGTAAAATAAGTTTTGTAGCTTCTTTTCTTTGTTATAAACTCATCTACTGCTCATTCAATTTTCAAATGATCGAGTAAGACCATATTCAATAGCTATTGGCTGAGTTCGCCTCTAACTATTGAAGCTAATGTAAGACTCTTTTGGGTGGGCCACACATGATCATCGGTTTAGATCATGACCGTTGAATTCTTTAGATTGAGCGATTCAGTGGGCCCCACTATAGTTGTGATCATTACAAATAGGTTTGGAGTGGGACGCTTGAACCGTGGTCCCTATTCGCGGTTATTAAGCCAGATATGGAAACCTACGGTGTCGGGATCCTTGAGGAAAGAAGTGTGATGGGTAAGCTTCTCTGGCCCTGCTTCTTATAAATATATGTCTTGGTCCCCTCACCAACAAACAAAAGAGAACCCTAGTCTCATTGAGAGGTTCTCCTAAAGGTGTAAGGTGTGGAAGACCAAGAGTTCTTCTCGGCAACATGAGAGCATCGGGAATGTCTTCCCAATCAGGTATGGCTTTATGATTATAGTATGAAATCTCCATTATTGATGCATAGACGATCCGATTATTCCGCAATATCCAGATTAACAGTTGGTATCAAAGCCCCCTATGCATCAATTTTGGTGTATTTTATGGTATTGTTAATTGTACGGTGACCCAGATTTCGTATTTCTCTGGGACCCATGATGGCTTTGCCCACTGAACCAAATTTGGAATTTTTTTTTTTTAGCCTTTGTGTTCAGGGCTACTGTGGTCGTGGCCGGATCCCACCATGTTTGCCATAACCGGCAGACAACGCACAACCACTGTCGACGGCTGCTGGCCATTGTCGACGACTATTGATGCCTGGCAACCATGAAGGAATCTCGATCTCATCAGACCTGATCAGCGGTCGTTGTGCGACTGACGTGCAGGATCAGATCTGATCAGCGGCGGTCGTAGATTTTGGTGTCGCGATTGGGGGCTTGCAACCATAGGCACCACGATCAGGGACCGGCAGCGGCCGCACTCGCGATTAAGAGTTCGACGACCCTATTTTCAACAGTAATAAAAAAAATACTGCAATCATCGGCAGCCATGGCCGACGACTGTAAAAATCTGTGGCTAATGGTGCCGTGGGAGCATCAAGGCGGCACCGGCTGTTGCCGCAGCTATGCGAGCCTACCGCCATGGTCGACCACAGTCGTCCTCTCTATGAATGCCGGTAG
>ML058339.1:3053931-3191327 GCA_003013855.2 Liriodendron chinense | reverse complement strand
TCTTGCAAACCAACTTCTGGACTCCGATCATTTCGCGACGCGCGAGCACATTTATCGACGCGCCAACTCATTTCTCGACGCGCTACACGTGTCGACCGCTTATTGGACGACGATACCTATAAATACCCCGCCCACCACCTCATTTGCATCGTTCAGCGAGAGAGAGAGAGGACCTCGTCGCCGGAAAACCTTTTTCCGATCGCCGGAATCCTTCTCCGACCGCCGGAACCCCTCGCCGGAAATCGCACCTCCGATCATACCAGGTCTGGAGAAATGACCAAGTCATCTTTTTTCGATGCGCCAGTCCCAGCGCATCACAAAAGTGACCCAGCGCATCAGGAAAGTCCTTGATGGATTACACAAACCATCGATTGGGGCATTTTAAGGACGCACTGGCTCCAGCGCGTCATAAAATAGGCCAGCGGATTAGAAAAATGCAAGTTTTAGAGTCAAAGCTGTTTTAAGGACGCACTGGCCCCAGCGCGTCGCAAAATAGCTCAGCGCATCAGGGAATTACATTTAAGGACGCACTGGCCCCAGCGCGTCGCAAAATAGCTCAGCGCATCAGGAAATTACAATTTTAGGACGCATTGGCCCCAGCGCGTCGCAAAATATCCTAGCGGATCAAAAATTGGTTTTAAGGACGCACTGGCTCCAGCGCGTCATAAAATTACCCGGCGCATCATAAAAATCATTTAAGGACGCACTGGCCCCAGCGCGTCAATAAAATCAGGCCAGCGGATCGCAAAAATCAGCACTTTGCACATTCATTCCAGCACCTTTTAATCCTCATTTTATAACATTTTTAAGCCCCGTTTGAGCCTATTTTGGGTATTTCGAGCGTTCCGGACGCAACGGAGCAGTCAGACGACCCATCCGGGCTACCCAATGAGTAAAACGCTAGCCTTCGGAGTCCGATCCGACCCAACGAGCTGAATGGAACTATTCTCTCGAAAAGAGGCCGCCGGCGTCCAGAATCATACTGATGCATCATCATTACGTGTACTATCATAATATGACCCGAATCCAGGTCTGGACTAAGCAAAGGGGACTATGGTTAACACGATAAACCACGCCAGGAGAGTTCTAAACTATCACACACAATCTGTTAAAAACTGATATTCCAAGAACAGTCGATGCCCTACCCATCCAAACGGCATCCGCTGGTTGAGCTGCGCAGGTACACACAACTGTAGAATGGACTTCCCGAGGTCACCTGTCCCTACATTGACAGGCGCGGGCCCAGAGTCGTCCATCTCAGTCATAAACCCTGACAGTCTCAGCCCGGATCTCCGGCCAAAACATGGGACATAGACATCCGACTCGTGCAAAGGTGGATCAGTCTATAACAAACACAGGTCTCCGCGACCATACAAAATACGGGTCTCCGCGACCACCAAAACACAGGTCTCCACGACCATGAACTCTGAGACCATAGTCCCTGCTGACTAGTCTTTTGCCTTTTAATCAAGGGTCATCGATCATTCGATGTAATTAAGGGTTCGTGCCAGATCACGGCCTGGAATGTACAAGATCTCAGAATCTCTGGAATAAAATTCGCCTTGCGATATCTCTTCTCTTGTGTATTGCGTGAATGCTTGTGATTGTCTACGAATGTTTCTATATTCAGAACCCCAGAGCAACAAAACACCCACATTTCATGGAAATGTCATCGTGATGCATTTTCTAGTTCTAACATTGGGCAAAACAACATTCGGCTGTTTTCTTTTTTATGACTCGAGGGCTTTGATTCGGTCCAGCCCGCCAGGCCCAGTCCAGTGGACAGGCTCATTCCAATAGGCCAGGCCCGATAGGCCCAGTCCAATGAATCATGCCCGCCAGCCTGGCCCAAGCCCAATCAATCCAACCTATAAGCATGTTTTAAGCACAATTGGGTCCAATTTTAGGACACATTTAATCTATTTTAAGCCCAATTTTAAATGGAATTTTGGGCCATAAAGTTGTATATGCTTTTTGAGCTCTGATTTGGCCTAAAATAGAGCCATTACCCATATGTTTTGGGCCGAATCAGAACTTCTACATTATAGTCCGTTATGAGCAGGGCCATGTAGCAATCCTTGAGTTTGGGTGAAGGGATTGGAGTTTGTAGTGTTAGCCACCAAAGTGACCTCAATTGGCAAAGATTTTTACTTCTAAACTTTTGTATTTGGAATTCAGTGACCTTCCATTATATGATTGCATTCCGTTGTGTTCACATTCAGGCAGGCGGTGGTCAGAACAAAGAAATATCATCGTTTGACTGAATGTGAGCGAGATGAAGTGGTTGGTGATGGTGATATAGGTCTGAGAGATTCATTTCACCCAAAGGTGATGGGCGTCTTAGATTTATTTTACCAACATTGGTAAGCTTCATGTTCAGAAGAGCCTCATATATATTACAATTTCGCACAAAGGAGTAATCGTGATGATATGTTGGGCTCTTGCCAGAATTTGATGAATATGGCCCATCATCATTCTGGGTTATTTGATTTAAGGCCAAAATCAATCAAATGTTTATACATGCATAATGTTTGTGGTTTACGTTCACGCATTGTTATATGGGACTTGTTTATTAATGTTAGTTTTATGCTTTGAATGTCCAGCTATGACTGTCTCTAATATTCCAACCCAATTTAATTTCATACCTTTGCTTACTGGGTCCAATTATTCCAAATGGAAGTCGTCAATTGAAATAGTCTTAGGTTGCATCGACTTGGACTTGGCTCTAAAAGAAGTAGAGCCTCCCATTCCGTCTGACTCTAGTTCGGAATCTGAAAAGGCTCATTATAAGGCCTGGACCAAGTCAAATAAGATGTGTCTCAAGATCATAAAGAACTCGATTTCCGAGACCATGCAGGGTGTCATGCCCGAAACTGAGAAAGCTAAAGATTTTTCGACTAAAATAGAAAAACAATTTAAAAAATCAGATAAAGCTGAGCTGAGTTCACTTTTACATAAGCTGACTCAAGCCACCTATAACGGTCAAGGAAATATTGGGCAGTACATTGGTGGATTGTTTGATGTGGTGGCTAAAATCTACGCATTAGATCTTAAGATTGATGATGAACTCCTGATTTTCTTGTTTTTGAACTCCCTCCCTCCACAATTTTGTCAATTCCAAATCAGCTACAACACTCAAAAGAAAAAGTGGACATTGAACGAACTGATATCCCAATGCGTTCAAGAGGAAGAGAGACTCAGAAGGTCGGGCAAGACACAAAGTGCGCACCTAGTAACATCTGGTCAATGACGAAAAGGAAATAAGAAAAGAAAGCACACTTCAGGAAAAAGTTCTACGGGTCCTACAGGTGGCAATCAGTCTAACTCTGGAAAAATATTTAAGAAGAAAAGGAAGGGTCCTAATGATGGCTGCTTCTTCTACAATAAGCCTGGTCATCAGAAGAAGGATTGTGAAGGATTTAAAGCATGGCTCGTTTCTAAGGGTAAACGCCATATTTTAGTCTGTTTTGAATCTAATTTAGCTGATATGTCCACAGACTCCCGGTGGATAGATTCTGGTGTAACTATTCACATTTGTAATTCCATGCAGGATATGCTCCAAAGCCAAACGACAACTGATGCAGAGAGATCAGTCTATATGGGGAATGATATTAGAGTAAACGTGGAAGCTATTGGAGTCTATAGGCTTAGGTTATCGCCAGGACACTTTCTCGATCTAGTAGATACTGTTTGTGTGCCTTCTATAAGGCGCAATTTGGTTTCCATTCCTCGTTTAGACAAGTATGGTTATGAGTTTAAATTTGCAAATGGAAAATTAAATATTTGCTATGATTCGGCTGTGATTGGATCTGGCATTTTAGTTAATAACTTTTATCAGCTAGATTTGGATGTTTCACACGTATACAGCATTAACTTCTCACATAGAGACACTAAAGGCATCAAACGAAGTTTAGATTATGAGAATTCCTCCATGCTATGGCACAGGCGGTTAGGCCACATCTCTCGTGAGAGATTGAAAAGGCTTGTGCGTGAAAGAATTCTTCACTCCCTGAACTTCTCAGACTTTGGGGTTTGTATTGATTGCATTAAAGGTAAACAAACTAGAATAAGAAAAAAAAGGTGCCACTAGGAGCATAGGACTCTTAGAAGTGATTCATACAAACATCTGCGGACCGTTCCCTACAGTATCCTGGAATGGGCAGAAGTATTTTATTTTATAGATGACTACTCTTGTTATTGGTACTTATACCTTATTAATGAAAAATCAGACGCCCTGGATACATTTAAGATCTATAAGGCTGAAGTTAAGAATCAACTCGACAGAAAGATCGAAGTCATTAGATCCGACCATGGTGGTGAGTACTACGGAAGGTATGACAAATCTGAGCGTAATCCAGGTCCATTCGCTAGATACCTGCAAGATTGTGGCATCGTTGCCCAATACACCATGCCTGGTACCCCATAGCAAAATGGTATAGCGGAAAGGCATAATCGCACCCCAAAGGACATGGTGCGATTTATGATTAATAATTCTAAGTTGCCAGAATCTTTGTGGGGTGATGCGTTGAAAACGACTGTGCATATCCTTAATAAGGTCCCAAGTAAGGCTGTAATGAAAACTCCATGTGAATTGTGGACAGGGCGAAAGCCTAGTCTACGATATTTTCATGTATGGGGTTGTCCTGCAGAAGCCAAACCGTATAACCCGCATAAAAGAAAGCTTAACCTTAGAACTGTTAGTTGCTTCTTTATTAGATACCCAGAAAGATCAAAAGGATTCAGATTTTATTGTCCATCATATTCCATGAGAGTCATTGACATCGCGAATGCTAGGTTCATTGAGAACACTAAAGATAGTGGGAGCACGAACTTAAGAAATATTTTATTTAAGAAAGAGCGGATTGTGATTCCCACCACAATCATTCGGAGTAGCGTGGTTGTCTGTCCAATAGTGGACCCTGAGATCCCTATGGATGACCACGTAGAACCTCAAATACAATCCATTGATGAGGAAATGGAAAACCCAGTTCAGAATAATGAGCCAGTAAGACGATCACAGAGAGAGGATCTGCAATACCAGACGATTACATCATCTATTTGCAGGAGCACGAGTTTGACATTGGGGTTGAAAAGGATCCTGTGTCCCTTTCACAGGTCGAACAAAGTGTGAATTCTTCTCATTGATTCGATGCCATGAAGGATGAATTGAAATCCATGAAGGACAACAAAGTCTGGGACCTTGTTGAATTGCCTAAAGGGATTAGGCCGATTGGTTGTAAGTGGGTATTTAAAACCAAACGGGACTCTAAGGGCAATATCGAAAGGTATAAAGCCAGACTAGTTGTAAAGGGTTTTACTCAACGTGAGGGCATTGACTTTAAGGAGACTTTCTCACCTGTATCTAAGAAAGACTCATTTAGGATCATTATGGCTCTTGTGACTCATATGGACTTGGAGCTACATTAAATGGACGTGAACACTGCGTTCCTCAATAGAGATCTAATGGAGAACGTATATATGTTGCAGCCAGAAGGTTTTAAAGTTAAAGGCTCAGAACATCTGGTCTGCAAACTTAAGAAGTCCATTTATGGGTTGAAACAGGCATCACGACAATGGTACCTAAAGTTCCATGAAGTCGTTTCCTCATATGGTTTCATTAAAAACACTGCAGATGAGTGCATATATGTGAAAATCAGTGGGAGTAAGTTTATCATTTTGGTCTTGTATGTTGACGACATTTTATTGGCCAGTAGTGATATTGAATTGTTGCGTGAGACTAGGAAATTTTTATCTCAAAATTTTGAGATGAAAGATCTTGTTGATGCCTTCTTTGTCATCGGCATTCAGATTAGCCGGGATAGATCACGTGGATTACTTGGCCTGTCGTAGAGGGCCTATATTGATAGGGTTCTCGAAAGGTTTGGCATGCAAGGTTGTGCTCCTGGCCAAGTACCTATTGTAAAAGGTGACAAGTTTGGTCAATTTCAGTGTCCTAAGAATGACTTAGAAAAGGACAAAATGAAAGCTATTCCGTATGCATCAGTAGTAGAAAGCATCATGTATGCTCAGGTCTGTACGCGTCCAGATATTGCTTTTGTGGTTGGAATGTTGGGTAGGTACCTTAGCAATCTAAGAATGAATCATTAGATAGCTGTAAAGAAAGTGTTCCGCTACCTGCAAAGGACAAAGGACTTCGAACTCACATACAGGAAATCGACCATTTGGAGTTGGTAGGATATACAGATGCAGATTTTGCTGGTTGTCTCGACAGCAAGAAGTCCACCTCGGGCTATGTATTCATGATGGTTGGTGGAGCCATATCATGGAAGAGTGTGAAACAGTCGATTACGGCATCATCTACCATGGAAGCAGAGTATGTAGCTTGTCATGAAGGCACGAATCAGACGGTGTGGCTTCAGAGTTTTTTATCTGGTTTACAGGTTGTGCAAACGATCCCAAAACCATTGAAAATCTATTGTGATAGTTCAGCTGCAGTTAACTTCTCCAACAATAACCAGCATTCATCGAGGTCAAAGCACATTGACATTAAATACCTTGTTGTAAAGGAGAGAGTTCAGAATCATCAAGTGTCTGTGGAACTCATCGGCACAAGGCTGATAATAGCGGATCCTCTTACTAAAGGCCTTCCTATCACGCTCTTTAAGGAGCACGTGACGTCTATGGGAGTTGTTGATCCCAATGATGTATTTCAACAGTGGAAGTTTTCATATATGATCCGATTATGTCTAGACATTTTAGAGATATCTTTTATGCATTGATGATTCTGTTTTTTAGTTTATATCTTGTTTCTCCTTCAGTGTGCACATTTAGTTTTGGGTAAGCAAGACTTTGGTTTGTGTCTTGGAGACAGGTTTACAAGGACCACTTGAAGATAAGCATGTATGATCACATAAGACGTGTAATCTTCATACCACACCCCATATTCTTGATCCATGTCATTAAGGCTATTGATATTTGTGATCATGATTCGTCACACTTCGAAAATATTAAATGTTGTGTTGACTACCATGATTCAGTATCAGTGGTCTTAATGGACCGGATCTGACAAGCGTTGCTCATAATTATCCAACGGTATTGTTTTAAAATCAGTAGGGCGCTCATTAGGAACTTTTGAAACAAATGCATTTTATAAAATATTTTTCACAAAATAAAATAAAATATTTTGTTTTCCTTCAGTGTAGCCCAAGTGGGAGAATGTAAGACTCCTTTGGGTGGGCCACACATGATCATCGGTTTAGATCATGACCATTGGATTCTTCAGATT
Source organism: Liriodendron chinense (assembly GCA_003013855.2). Taxonomy (NCBI): domain Eukaryota; kingdom Viridiplantae; phylum Streptophyta; class Magnoliopsida; order Magnoliales; family Magnoliaceae; genus Liriodendron; species Liriodendron chinense. The sequence goes on along the minus strand of ML058339.1, from coordinate 3,184,081 downwards.
GAGTGATTCAGTGGGCCCCACTATAGTTGTGATCATTACAAATAGGTTTGGGGCGGGACGCTTGAACCGTGGTCCCTATTCGCAGTTATTAAGCCAGATATAAAAACCTACGGTGTGGAGACCCTTGAGGAGAGAAGTGTAATGGGTAAGCTTCTCTAGCCCTCTTTCCTATAAATATATGTCTTGGTCTCTTCACCAACACACAAGAGAAAACCCTAGTCCCATTGAGAGGTTCTCCTAAAGGTGTAAGGTGCGGAAGACCAAGAGTTCTTCTCGGCAACACGAGAGCATCGGGAATGTCTTCCCAATCAGGTATGGCTCTATGATTATAATATGGAATCTCCATTATTGATGCATAGACGATCCGATTATTCCGTAATATCCAAATTAACAGCTAAGTGCTAACCCAATCCTTTTCGAAATACCCATGAAGTATTAGATCTTTTGTTTTATAATGAATGAAGTTTCTAATCATCACGTTTGGTCATCGAGTACTCATGATGCTTATCTCTTTTCGTTACCTAGTTGGCTCTTCTACCTCTCTCATTTATAAAATCACCTCACTTAGTTATCGATTCATAATGCCTCTCTCTGTAGAACATCATAAGGAGGTGCCTTATCAATCACCTGCCTTTTGAAGAAGCGGCTTGTTGCTTAGTGGCAATTTGGTTTTTTTTAGTAAGGCTTCTTGGACCACCACATTCCAATTTGGTCTGAAAGTTAGACCTTACTGATTCTTAAAAGCCAACTCTAGTCAAATCATCCTTAGGAGTTTATAGTCATTTGACAGCATGAATTTGAATGTATTTGGAATCGCTTGTATTTAGAATGTATAGTTTTGATGTGTTTTGAAATCTCACCCTTTTTTTATATATTTTGACTCCTTTTTAAAGGCAAGAGAATTCCCAGTGTGGGGGGTGTCTAACATTGAAGTGTGACTAACGGTGTGAGTGTATGTACAAACAGTGGTATGTGTGAACTAACCCAAAAAAAAAAGGCAAGAGAATAACGCATATAACAAAGGTATCGCAATGCTACTAATCCATTATACATGTGCCTAAACACAATCAAATTAACTAAAATTACATTAACAGAATGATCCGAACAACCCAAACATTGATTATATAAATTGATGGTTAAACAATACTCGCAAGTCACTCATTTGTGATCTTTTCATCATTTCTGGCCAAAGCATATATTTCAATGGGCCTATTACAATCACTCTGTTAAATATCACATACCTTTATGAATTTGACATACTAAAGTTGATTTAGCAACCAAATTCAAATTCCTATAAATATTGTTGGTTCTAAAATACAAAGATATAATAGAAAATCCAAAATATCGAACAATAAATAATGAAAGAAGAATTTGGAGAGTTGATACACATTAACGTCGCGGTCCTAAAGACAAATTTTCCCCCATAGGAAGATCATCCCTAATACATTGGGTCCTAGCAAGTCTGCTCCCAGGATATAACAACTCTCCTCCAAGAAAAATGGCTTTGATCAGGTGCACTCACGATTTCAGTCACACAAACCCAAGAAAGCTCGTATTGATTTGCCCCAACAAATGTTGCAAAAAGACCACAGAGAAAAACCAGAGAGAAGAAAGGATTTTTTTTTATGAATAGCAAACGGAGAGGATTTGTCTTTACAAAGGAAAAATAGATGGTCGTTGGGATGCGTAATAGATGCATGTTAGCGCATGCCAACTCATTAATAGTTAGGTCGGTGTACAATGGAAAGTTGTCTTCATGTGCATGAGTATGAAGAAACATGCATAGAGAAAACAAAAGTGCCCAATTAAAGACAAACCACAACACACCGTACCGTGTCGTGACCTGCGCACGTGTGCGAAGTTACTTTCATGGCATACCCTTGTTTTCCAATACAAAGGATTAGTGAATGGTTTTAATATAAATGCTTAGTTTTCTTAACAACTTTCCAATGTGGGACAAAGCTAAACACAATTAAGGCAATTAAGTTAACAAAGGTAAAAGCCATTTTTTCTAATTTTTTCAAATCTTTTTTTTAAACCTCTTTTAAGCTACCAAATATTACTATAGATTCCCATCCATTCAAATTACAAGCTGCCAAACACAACCGAAGATTGAAAATCACCTTGATTTGTGATTTTAATTCGAATGCATTCCAACCCTTAGGGTTTTGCTAATGCCTTACACTGAAGCTTTTGAATAACTCATGATGTTGGATGACAATTTGAACCGTCCATCTATCATCGTCAATCGGATGATCCTAATCATCCAATCGACAACATGGACATTGTATAAATAAACAAAATAGGTTCAATCATTGCCTCGAACCATTTATCAGACATCATACTTTGTTATGCTTGCTTACAATTCCCAATTAGCACTTCAATTTTGATGATTTAACCAGGTGATCTATGGCTCTTAAGAAATAAATGGTTATTACAAATTAGCCTCATTCATACTGATAAGCCCATCCATCGGTGATTTACAAACACCCACATACCGTGAATAATAATTGGTTCTTGTGCAAATTCCCTAGCACAAGAAATAACAAGGTGATAGTTGTTTGATGAGAATTCTATTTGCTAACTACACAAGCAACGCGCCCATTTTTTGGAAGCCTACTCTCTTCGTTACAATGAAGCACATGGCAAGTAGCGTTTGGATGCACAGAATCTATTTGGAAATGAAAATTGTTTTCACTTACAAATTCTCTAGCACAAGAAATAACTATTTGGAAATGAAAATTGTTTTCACTTGCAAATTCTCTAGCACAAGAAATAACAAGGTGATAGTTGTTTGATGAATTTGAGGATTCTATTTAGTAGCTACACAAGCAACGCACCCATTTGGAATCCTACTCTCCTCCTCACAATGAAGCACATGGCGCGTAGCGTTTGGATACATAAAATCTATTTGGAAATGAAAATTGTTTTCACTTGCAAATTCTCTAGCACAAGAAACAACAAGGTGATGGTTGTTTGATGAATTTGAGGGTTCTATTTGCTAACTAGAAAAGCAACCCGTCCATTTTTTGGAATCCTATTCTTTCAGTTACAATGAAGCATATGGCTTGTAGCGTTTGGATATGCAAAATCTATTTGGAAATGAAAATTTTCACTAACAAGACAGTTGGGCTAGCTGCTTGGATATGCCAACTCTACACAGTGATTATTTACTCTTATAAACTCTATGACAAGAAACGATAATGTGAGAGTTGTCCCATGAACCCTTGCCCCACCCATGTTTTGGAATCTTATTTTCCAAGGCAACCATGAAAATTATCACACAGGATCCAAATAGAATCCACATATGCAAACATACCCCATAGTTTTAAGTCCATCGATCCATTTAGGTCCACTACACATTTCATGGGCAACCATGCAAACACCACACCGACTTGACAAATATTAACCACTCGATCAACAACTAGGACCAATGTCCAAGATCATTCACATAAAATAGATCCAACCCACAATTTCATCTATCCATGTGAAGCTGACTCTTAGACCAATGTGTATTGTAACATCGTATCCCGCATTTGTATTCAACCACTATGCATGTCGTAACATAACGAATGCACATAGCATGCTAAGGACCTGGTCTGTCTGAGCATGAAGTCGCCTACACCATTGCAAACAACAAAATGATACTCAGATCCCCTGCTTTCGCATGCCCTTGCCGCTATATCTAGCAATTAGAGTCAAAACATTCACTTATCCCGCTATATCTAGCAATTAAGAGTCAAAACATTCACTTATCGAACACCTACAAACAAACTAGAAGGCATGCCCATGGTATCGTCATGCCTATGGTGTCCCTGGCCAGACCAGGACAAGCCCAATACTTTTGGGGAGAACCAAAGAAAGATGACAACATGACCAAGACATCTTGATTAGAAATCGAACCCACAAACCCACCATGATGAGCTCGGCTAACCAACCTCACAACTAAGTGGAGTAGGCAAATCCTATTAATTGAACCATCTAAACCCTAGCCCTAGCATGGTGTGAAGTCGCATCAGATCTACAAGTTGTAGCACCCTTAAGAAACACAAACATATGATACATTTGCATAACACACTGCTCAAGTCAAATTAAAGGGAATGTATAGCACTTAAAATTCACTAAAGTTACTGCTTAGTACCTAATTACAACATTGATGCAAGCTAGTCCTCGTTGTCCCACAGTTGTGCCATGCTCTTGATCGAGCCCTTGCTCTTGTTTACAAAGAGATCTTCTCCATCTACGACTCTCCTCTGCACAGATCATGATCATGGTCACACATACAAGTACAAATCACTCAAATACACAATGATAGGTGAACAGAGCTTTGCTAAATGCATACACATGTACAAGGAAGCTCACACACGTTAGTGCCGTGTGGCCAGCATGTGCAGTATTCAGGCCATTCATCAAAGGGTCATGTTAAGTCATGTATATTTATGCATTTATGTTTTTGTTTTTTCCCTGTTTTGCCCATGGCCCATGTTGGGCTGTTATGTGTATAAAGGGACTTGTAATTTGGTAAATATATAATATGATTCTTTTCATTTGAGGGTTGTAGAGAAACCCTTCAACCTTGGTCTCGTGTGTGATCTTGTAAATCAGATTCTCCATGGAAACTGCCATGGCTGTCATGGTATCAGAGCAGGAGATCCCCTTGCTCCTTTGTGTCCGAACCCAGCACTGAGATTAGGCCCTTTTTTTCTCATCTCTGGCGACTCCTCTCAGATCCGGCAGCAGTTCTGCTTGTCTCCTCTTCTCCGGCAATGGTTTTCGACACCCTTTTGTGATTGTGGGCTGTTGCATCTCCCCTGTTCAGATTCCCCTTCGGTTTCGGCCTCCTGTCTTCATCTCCGGTGACGCACTCCTCCGTCAGCAATTCCGTCAGCTGCAGCTCGATTCGCAGCTGCCTCCTTGTTTCCCCAGATCCGTTAATCTAGCATTTGTGTGCCTCTGCACTCTGTCCGCCGCTCGATTTCAGCAGCTCAGCCGCAGCAACAGAGCCCCGTGCAACAGTGGGCAGCACCTCCAGGAGCAGCAGTGTTTTTGGCTTACCCAGCAGCTTTCGTCTCAGATTTGATGAGCCTTGCTTGTTTTGGCTAATGCAACAGTGTTTCTGGTTCTTCTCCGGCAACCTTTTCTTCAAATCTGGTGAGATTCGACGCACACACCTTCATTTCTGTGCGTGGTTTGTGCTCTATATTCAGATTCTGCTCGGCCTTCCATACTTGCAGTCAATTCTCTCAGTGGTCAATTATTTTTTTTCATGATTATGGATAAAGACAGTTCTAGGGGTGACGCTGCCCGGTGTTAGTTTTGACGGAAGCAACTATAGACTATGGTCCATCTACTTCCAGAGTTTTCTCAAAGGTCGTGGCTTATGGGGACTGATTGATGGGTTGGTTACGGCCCCCTCTACTGATCTGGAGGGCCTAGCTGAATGGGAAATGAAAAATGGACGAATCATCACTTGGATTCTCGACTCTGTAGACAGATCGATTGCTATTGGGCTCACCCCACATCGTACAGCCAAAGCAATTTGGGACCATCTCAAAGTGATCTATTAACAAAGCAATGAGGCTCGTCTTTACTGTTTGGAGCAGGATTTATCCAATATCACTCACGGTGACAAGAGCATCCAGGCTTTCTATTTCGACATTGTCACCATATGGATAGAGATGGCAATGATGGACCCTGAATTTCCGACAGATTTTCTCATCTTCCAGGGTATGCGAGAGCGCACGCGTGTACGACAATTTCTCATGAAGTTGAGACCGGAATATGAGCATTATCGGGCTACTTTTCTGAATCGCAGCCCCCTTCCCTCTATAAATATGGTCATCAACCTGCTGGCTGAGGCTCCAAGTTCTCTCTACCATGCCTTAGTCTCCTGGTTCGTTTGATTTGGTGTTGGTCGCTTTTACTTCCTCTGGTAACCGTAGGACGCACTCGGCTCATTCTGGTGCCCGTGGTGCGCGTCGTGTGACGTGCAATGGCTGCAACCGCGTCGGCCATGTTGTCTCTCAATGCACTGAGTGGTGTGCCTATTGTCGTAGGATGGGACATGATATTGCTGACTGTAAGACAAAGGTATTTGTTTCTTCCCAGGGACGTGGTCGTGGTTGTGACCGTGGATATGGTCGCGGTTGTGCTCTTGTTGTTGCTTCTCCTCCTTCGATTCTTGAGCCTCTTGCGAGTACTACTGCCAGCTCCTCCTCCTCCTCACCTTTGACTCCTGAGATGTTTCAACAGATAGTATAGGCCCTTTCTGCTATAGGTCTGTCAGGTACTTCTCCCTTGTCTCCATGGTTCCTTGATTCCAACACTTCAAATCATATGATTGGTAATCACTCACCTCTTCGCGATATCCAACCGTATATTGGCACACAGGCTATTTCAACTGCTGATGGGACTCAATTGCCCATCCAATCTGTTGGTTCTTTGGTCCTTTCTCCTTCTTCTCATCGTGAATTTGTTATTCGTAATGTATTTCATGTTCCCAAGCTTTCCTCAAATTTGATCTCCGTTGGTCAGCTTATTGATCAAAATTGCTTAGTCATGTTTCTCTTTGATTGTTGCTTTGTACAGGATTTGACAACGGGGAAGGTGGTTGGGAAGGGTAAGAGGAGCGGATGTCTCTTCATGTTGGATTTTGATACGTTAGTGACACAAGCCCCATGTTTTTTGACACCATCCGATACTGACATTTCAATGGCAAACCGAAAGTGGAAGTTATGGCACTGTCGTCTTGGTCATCCACATTCTGACCGATTGCTTTATTTGTTTTCTTCTCGCATGTTGGATACCTTGAAAGCTAATAAATCTGTTTTGGATCTCACTTGTTCTTCTTGTTGCTTATCTAAAAGTAAATGTGCTCTATTTTCTCTAAGCACAACTCGCTCTACTTCTATATTTGAAATTGTCCATACTAATGTCTGGGGGCCTTCCCCTATTTTATCCATGTCTGGGTTACGCTATTATGTTATTTTCATTGATGATTTCACTTGCTACACATAGATCTACTTTATGCACTCGAAATCCCAAGTTTTTGATATCTTCAAACAATTTGCTTCTATGGTCGACACTCAATTCGGGGCTAAGATTCGGACCCTACCTTCCGACTCAGGAGGGGAGTATGTCTCCCTGAATTTTAGTGCTTATCTTTAGGAGCATAGGATTATTCATCAGAAGACTTGTCCTGATACTCCTCAACAGAATGGGGTAGCTGAACGGAAAAATCGGCATATAGTTGAGAAGCAAACACATTAATGACTGATATGGTGGTTCCCCATTCTTATTAGGCTGAAGCCATGTTGCACTCAATCTACTTAATCAATCGCATGCCCACTAAACTTCTAGATAACTCTTCTCCCTACTTTGTTTTGTATGGTTCTCTTCCTGATTATTCAAAATTTCGGGTATTTGGATGTCTTTGTTATGTTCACCTTGCCTCCCGTGAACGTCATTCCTTCCTCGTTTCCAAACTCATGCTGGTGCATCACCCACCTTAGTTTGAGGGGGGGGGGGGGGGGGGGGGGGGGGGGGTTAAGTCATGTATATTTATGCATTTATATTTCTGTTTTTTCCGTTTTGCCCTTGGCCCATGTTTGGCTGTTATGTGTATAAAGGGGGCTTTCTTGAAATTTGGTAAATATATAATATGACTATTTTCATTTGAGGGCTGTAGAGAACCCTTCAACCTTGGTCTCATGTGTGGTCTTGTACATAAGATTCTCCATGGAAACTGCCATGCCTGTCGGTAGATGTTCTCGCCTAAAAACAAATCTGGTCATTCAGCAGGTGGGCCATGTTAGAAGATAACTCCAGCCAAGTTTTTCCTGCAGTGTGCGTGCACACACACGCAAATTGTGGCCTACCTGATGAACTCATGGACCACCCCTCATGAATGTTCAGATCTCACACCAATGTGCAATGCTGGCACATGTGTGGCATGTACATGAGCTGCCTTGTACATGCATTTGGCCTAGCAAAGTATGTGAACTGTTCAATCTGATTGATTGTGGTTGAATACAACCGTCCATTGATGAGCCACATGTAGGATGATCATTAGCCTAAAATCACACTGATCACATATTCCAAACCATTTAGTAGATTAATTTTGAACAACCATCGGCAATCAATGGATTAACTTGGTTTCTCTAATCTGTGCCAATTTCAAACCATGACCCACGTCATTGTTTCTATTTTGGTCAATCCGAATGAATGGGTGTTGCAACAACACCAACCAACATAGTAGTATGAGACTGGGTTGCAACACCAATCAACATAGTTGTATGAGACTGGACGACCACTCAAGATTAAAAGAAGGATTTTCGCGTACCTGGTTGGGGATGCTACTCAGCACTTGAAAATCCTCCTGTGGAATCCCCCACCCAGCAACCATAATATTTTCCTTGATCATGTCCGGATGTGTTGATTTGGTGATGGCACTTGTGCCTCTTTGGAGAGCCCACTTCACCAAGACCTGACCTGGGCTTTTATTTAGCTTCTTGGCAACCTGATTTGTGCGGTACATGTATACATAAGATAGAATAAGAAGAGAAAGTAACTCTGGAAAGAAAAAGGGTGCAACACCAGGGCTGTCAATGGGCACATGGATCCGCAGATATCTGATGCATCAGAGATGAGATTTAAATGGGTCCAGTTCTGATTTTTGGGCCGTTAAAAGAAATAGATTCCCACCATCTTGGACGCTGAAATAAATCAGGCCTGCCCCGACTAATGATTAATTTTAATTGGGTTGGGTCCGGTTCAGGTACTTAGTTTTAATATTATCATTACTCCTAGTTGCATTTGGATGCTTGGACAATCCAATCCATTGGCGGTGTAGACCATTCTCCAACGCACATTCCACGGCCCACCAAACAAACATCACACTGATCTGGCAAATATTTACCATTTGATCAAAGAACCTTATAGTGGAAGATCAAGATTGTTTACATAAAACTATGTCAAAGCAACCATTTGATCCATCTATTTGTTAGGTACCATCAAGAATTGCTGATGATTCTAAAGAATCGCTTTTGTTACGCAATCATAATCAGTTATGGAGAAAAGGATGGTTATAGAAAATAAGACCATCAATGATGGATTGGGTCATCCCTATCAGTGTGGTGTTTGCATACTATTCTGGAGCAGTGGAGCATTTTTCCAAATCTCTTTTCCTTTCTACATGGTATTAGAGCTATGATTTCTCCACTCTCTAATGAGAGAGAGAGAGAGAGAGAGAGAGAGAGAGAGAGAGAGAGAACTTGGATATGATCCCAATGAAAAGACGAGAGAGAGAGAAGAAGAGAAATCTCTCCTTCTCCTTCATCACACATGCGAACATGTGTGTGGTCTACTTGTGGACGGTTCTCACATGCGAACATGTGTGTGGTCTACTTGTGGACGGTTCTCACTTGTGGATTGATCCATATTACAATCTAAAATCTTGAATTTTACTTAAGTTCATGCTTTCGTGTCTTTTAAAAACTTCATACAATTTATAGGCTTCTTAATGTTGGAGGAGTTGCTAACAGAGCAGGAGGAGGGGTTTTTCATGGGGGGCAGCCGGATTTCGCTGGAGAGCTGCTTACGGAGGGGCTAATGCACGGTGGTGCTGACGTAAGATGGAGATGGAGGTGCTGACGGAGGTGCGGCACACGGTGGTGCTACTCACGGAGGTGGGGTTTTCCCATGCAATAACCAAGACGGCCGGAAACAGGGAGAGAGCTGGATTTGGAGAAAAGGGGACCAGATCTGGATGAAGTACCTCAAGATTTGGTAGCCTGCTTTGATACCATGTCAGCTTCCATGAAGAATCAGATGCACAAGACCTCACATGAGACCAAGGTTGAAGGGTTTCTCAACAACCCCAAAGAAAGGAAACGGTTTTATTATATATTTACCAAATTACAAGAAAGCCCCTTTATACACATAACAGCCCAACATGGGCCAGGGGCAAAACAGGAAAAAACAGAAACATAAATGCATAAATATACGTGACTTAACAAATGCATAAATATACATGACTTTAACACCCCCCCTCAAACTAAGGCGGGCGATGCACCAGCATGAGTTTGGAAACGAGGAAGGAATGACGAGCCGAAGGTAGCGTCTTGGTTAGAATGTCAAAAATCTGATCGTGTGATGCCACATGAGGAAGAGAGCTAATGCCGGATTGATATTTTTCGTGAATGAATAGGCAATCCACCTCTATGTGCTTCGTCCTCTCATGAAAGACAGGGTTGGAGGCAATCTGAATGACACTGATGTTATCGACATGAAGAGGGGTTGGGGTCGAAAGCTTAACCCCAAGATCATAAAGAAGTCCACGGAGCCAGACAACTTCACTGCATGCAGTAGACATCGCACGGTACTCAGACTTTGTGTTGGACTTAGAGACCGTTGGTTGTTTCTTGCACTTCCAAGAGATGAGCGAGGAACCAAGAAACATGCAATACCCGGTGGTGGACCGGCGGGTAACTGCACACACTGCCCAATCGGCATCGGAATAGGCTCGAAGCTCCAAAGGAGCACTCGAAGAGAAAAACAGATCAGTCCACAGTCGCACGTAAATATCGGATGATCCTAAGAACAGTAGTCGTGCAAGGTTCGGGGCGCCAAGACGAATTGACTGACAACTTGAACAGCATAAGCAATGTTGGGGCAAGTCATCGTCAAAGATACCAAACTTCCTACTAAACGACGGTAAAGAGTTGGCTACTCTAGCAAGTCTCCGTCATCACGGCCATATTGAACATTTAGTTCCATGGGAGTTTGACAAGATTTTTGATTTGTCAACAGAACCATAACAATGAGATCCCGAGTATATTTACGTAGGCTTACAAGAATGCCACATTCAGAACGTGAGACTTCAAGTCCCAAAAAATAGGTGAGAGGACCCAGGTCCTTCATTTTGAAGGAAGAGGAGGGTACCTTCTGAAGCTCAATAATCCCAGCAGAATCACTACCAGTCAATATGAGATCATCCACATAGACGAGAACAATGACAAAGCCCCGGGAGGTAGTGCGGATAAATAAAGAGGGATCATAGTCACTCTGAGAAAAACCAGCATCGACAACTACATCATGGAACCACTGAAACCAGGCACGTGGAGATTGCTTGAGACCATACAAAGCCTTCTTCAAGTGGCAAACCATATCACCAATATCGGTATTAGATCCTGGAGGCAATTTCATATACATCGTCTCTTGAAGGTCATCATGAAGAAAGGCATTCTTCACATCCATCTAAAAGATGGGCTAATCATGAATAGAGGCAAGGGCAAGAAGAGTTCTAACAGTTTTCATTTTGGCGATAGGGGCAAAGGTCTCATCATAATTAATACCATACTCTTGTTTGTACCCTTGGGTGACTAGCCTAGCCTTATATCCATCCAGAGAGCCATTAGATTTAGGCTTTATGTAATACACCCATTTACTGCTAATGAGTTGTTGGTTTGGAGAACGCAGGATAAGTTCCCACGTACAGTTCTCATCTAAAGCATGAAGCTCCTCTGCCATATCATCTCTCCAACAACTCTGAGCCACGGCCTGTGAGTAAGATGTGGGAATGGAAATAGAGTCCAAAGTGGAAGTCATAACTGGCATAAAATAAATGAGGCGATCAGGAGCTCTATGAGGGCAGGTAGAGCGACGTACCAAAGAAGTATCCGGATCGGCAGCAGGAGTGGCGGTGGGCAAGGGTAGAGGAGGAGGTCTTGGCCGACGAGTATAAACCTGCAATGGGCGAGGCAGCATAGTGGATGCAGATGGTATGTCAGGAAAAAATGTGAAACCAAGTGATGGAGACGTAGAGGCAGAAGTAACAGTCAGCGTATAGAAAGGAACATGTTCAAGAAAGATAACATTACGAGAGACCTGTATCTGACAAGCAACGGGATCATAGCACCGGAATCCTTTCTGTGTCTCCCCAAAGCCCAAATACATGCATCTAACTGATTTGGGTGAAAGTTTATAACATTCACGGAAGGTAAGGTGAACATAACAAAGACATCCAAAGACCCTAAATTTGAAATAATCAGGAAGAGAACCATACAAAACAAATTAGGGAGAAGAGTTATCCAGAAGTTTAGTGGGCATGTGATTGATTAAGTAGATTGAGTGCAATATGGTTTCAGCTTAATAGGAATGGGGAACCACCATATCAGTCATTAATGTGTTTGCAGTCTCAACTATATGCCGATTTTTCTGTTCAGCTACCCCATTTTGTTGAGGAGTATCAGGACAAGTCCTCTGATGAATAATCCCACGATCCTGAAGGTAAGCACTAAAATTCAGGGATACATACTCCCCTCTTGAGTCGGAATGTAGGGTCCGAATCTTGGCTCCGAATTGAGTGTCGACCATAGAAGCAAATTGTTTGAAGATACCAAAAACTTGGGATTTTGAGTGCATAAAGTAGATACATATGTAGCGAGTGAAATCATCAATGAAAATAACATAATAGTGTAACCCAGACATGGATAAAATAGGGGAAGGCCCCTAAACATCAGTATGGACAAGTTCAAATATAGAAGTAGAGCGAGTTGTGCTTAGAGAGAATGGAGCACATTTACTTTTACATAAGTAATAAGAAGAACAAGTAAGATCCAAAACAAATTTGTTAGCTTTCAAGGTATCCAACATGTGAGAAGAAAACAAATGAAGCAACCGGTCAGAATGTGGATGGCCAAGACGACAGTGCCATACCTTCCACTTCCGGTTTGCCATTGAAATGTCAGTATCGGATGGTGCCAAAAAACATGGGGCTTATGTCACCGACGTATCAAAATCCAACATGAAGAGACGTCCGCTCCTCCTACCCTTCCCAACCACCTTGCATATAATATGACATTGCATATAATATGGCCTTTGCTATTGTTGAGAGTGCCTCTTACCCCTCAACCCTTTATTATGTTCTGTTTTATATTTTCATCTTATGAGTTGACTCCCACATCAGACACATGTGGAGAGTGGGTCTTCTCAAGTTGGTTTTAGCTCCTATATATAATGAGGATCAAGTCTTTTAGTCTTGTGAGCGGATCTAGTAAGAGTGCCCTGGCCCTTCTTTTAATATAGATCTCTCACGTTTCTCTTTGGTTAGTTTGTTTAACATGGTATCAAGTGGGTTGGATCCTGCCAATTTTTTTTATATTTTTTTTTCAATATGTTTTTCTTCTCTGTCATCATCCAACTGATCTACTTAAAAGAGGCCGCTAGAAATATCCTCATGATTGACTGCCTCTTGGCATCCATATTTTCAACTTCGCACCTATTCTCATCGTAATCAGGCTGTCATAAGTAGAAGCCCGTCGTTGTAAACATGGTCACACGTCATAGGATATGCCCATTTTTGGGGTGGATTGTTGTCCAAATGACATGGTCCAGTTGCTACATGTCAATTAGAAGAAAGGCAGATTGCAATTGGTCGATTAGAAGAGAGGAGGATTAGGCCATGGCTTGTCATCCTTGTTAAGAGTACAAACTCAACCTTTTATTATGTCATGTTTATTATCTTGTCAGTCCCACATCGGATATGTTACTGTATTGGGCTTACTGGGTTTATTATTTTGGGCTCATAGGCTTATTTCAATTGGGCTAATAAACAATGGCTAGGGAATCATTATTCTCTAATCCAACTCTTACCCCAATAAGATACAGTAACTCCTATTTATGGAATAATAAACCCCAATAAACCCAATACAGAAAGACAATACATGTGTTAGAGTGGGTTCTAACTCCTATTTGTAAAAAGGGGCTCAAGTCATTTACTAGTGTGAGTGGAGGGTGTAAACAACATAGCACCTTGTGTACCTGGGAACTCTAATCTAGTAAACTAGTAAGCATGTCCTGCCCCTTATTCTAATATAGATCTATTGTGCTTTTGTCGTGTTTGTTTTTTTTTAACAGCTATAAAGCGGTGTAGTAAATGGACACTTCTAAAAAAAAATGGAGGAGAAACCAAAAAAGAAAAGAGGAAAGGAGGACAACGAAAGGTTCATTCATTCTTAGGGGTTGTTTGGATAGGCTGTAAATCATTTACTAGTAAATGATGTACTAATAAATGGACATTTTTTGTGTTTGGATGCTCCCATTTGCTAGTAAATGACTTACTAGCAAATCCCATCTCCCATTTACTAGCAAAAGGGTGAGATTTCATTTACTAGTAAATGGGATAGATGGTAACGGATCTATTTTCAAATTTCTGCTTTAAAAGCAGATTCGCACTTGCTGTGAAATCACATCCAACGGCTCTCTCTCCCTCTCCCTCTCTGCAATCTCCCTCCCTCCCTGTCTCCCTCTGGTGATCTTGCAAGCTTCAAACACCCTTCCGGCAGCGGCTCTCCACCAATATGGCCTTTGACAATAGCATTTGAATTCGTGGGCCCACTTGTATGGCTCACATACTACTCGGTTTTTTTTAGGATTAACTCTAAGCTTTAGTGGCATGGGCTTGACCCAATGATCCACTTGAAAGGAAATTCCAACATGTAATTTGAATTTTATTTGCTAAATTGATTTTCAGATGTGAATATATAATTACAGGATATAACCCATTTACAGGCTATCCAAACACGGTAAATGATTTATCGACATTGGGATAGTTATTCATTCATTCATTCTTAGGGATAGTTACTCGAGCATCGTAAGTTCATCAACATTGGCAATGTTCCTACAACTGAGCAAGATCGAGATCAAAGACCGATCCCCTTAAGCCTGATATGATTACAGTGAATGAATTTATTGAATAAATTGAATTATTCATGTTGCCCCTTCATATGTGAATTTCTTCCCACTTTTTCCTACCCCTAGCTAAGAGCTCACCTGACCCAAGAACAGCATACAAACTTTCTTAAGGATGAGAACTTAATCACCGTGCAATAAATCTACAATAGCAAAAATGGAATACACAATAGGAAGTGATAACATAAAGGAGCTGAGAATATGAAATGAAGATTGAAGATGATACGAAAGATTAGAAGTGAATTTTACTGCAAACTATTCTCACTAACTGTTAGATCACTGGTTTTGAATATACATTTTCAAAACAAACCAAAATCCTTTAAATGACAATTTTTTTTGCCTTATGCTTTACATTTTCAAAGGACACCTAAAGCTAATTGAATAGTTCAAGATATGAAGTCCATACCACAACTTGGAAGTGATAAAAAGATCTTTCCTATCTATCCCTGCTTTCATTGCAGCCTGCAATGCTTCTCCCACCTGAGATACAAAAGCATATTTTTTTTAGTCCCAAAAAGAGAATAATGAGGTATATTGACCACTCTATTATTCAGTGCATATCTGTCAAATGATGTCAATTTGTCAATAATGGCATAACATAGTGCATTAACCTTATCATTTCTAAGTGTATTAACCTTATCATTGCTCTTTGTAAACTGCTTATTTTCAAGAAATATATTTTACCTCCTTTTGTACCCCGTATAAGGCAGCTGTGTCGACATGTCTATATCCATTATCCAGCCTGAAAGAATAATTGTTTGATGATCAGATAAGATCTTACCGGGAATGATTGTCAAAACTTTTAGTTTAAAAAAAGAAGAAAGAAAGCATACCTGCTTTTTATAAATATATTTCTTACCCAGGATAAAAGAAACTTTAGTGTGAGAAGCATGCTCTCACCAGCAAGAAATTGTAGGAAATTGACCGAAACAAAAGACTTAAGGAATAAATGACTTAAATCAAATATCTAAAGGTAATAAACCTACCATGGACTTCTTAACTCCATTGCAGCCTCACCAGCTGTGAGGCACCTGTGCAACACCCTGGCAATCACACAGCGCCCCGACTCTACAACCTAACTCTCATTTTCCCCATCAATTTCTACACCCAAGAAACAAGGACTTGGTGAGAACAGGAGAACACCAAGATAGTGAATGGAATGCTTATATTGTATTAGAGGGATGATTACAGGAGTTATTTATGTCCCAAACGAGGGGGCTTCCTCCTCATGAACCTAGGAACTCTCTGAAGACCACACAATGGCTAGGATGGTGCTATATCTAGCATTCATCCAACAGTCAAGAACATTTTAGAAGCATTCTAGACTCTTCTAGACTAGTTGCTATCAAAACTTAGTAGAGAACTCCGGAACTCTCCACAAATCACTAAAGAACTCCGTAATAGTGTAGACCACTCCAAAAACATTTGAACTGCACTACAACACACTAGATTAGATTATATTAGATGCATCAGGTCACCATGTACATTCTTCGTATGTACAAGATGTGGTAGAAATGGCTAAGTTCCGATGTGAACTGCCACGACCTTGACAGCTCCATAATACACACCATGTCATAACACAAATACTACAGGATAGATGATATTCCACAAAAAAAGTCATGGCCAAGTTTATCACATCAAAACAGGGTCCGAAGGCACCATTGATACAAAGTCCAATTAGCTGCAAAGGGCTTTCATCAACAACCTGGCTTTTTAAAACTTTAATGTAGCCTTGTTGTAGAACTGGTGACTATCCGAACAGTCCTTACTATCGCCATCTCATGTGGTTGATGCATTTTCCAACTTGATGTTAACAATGCCCTCTCTTCATGACATCTTAACAGAAGAGGTTTACATGCATCAACCTCCATGGTTTGTTGATTCAAGTCACCCTCACCATGTTTAGAAAGCTATTTATGGTCTTTGACAAGCATCACGAGCATGGTTTCAATGATATGGGTTTTTGATACAGTGACATTGATTGATTCCTCCATGTTTGTTCATCACTCCATCAAACCTATTGTTCCCATCCTGTTGTGGGAGCTCTCCAATGCCCCACATAAACTCATCCTGACATCGCCAATTCATGAATGCTCCTACGTTGTGCACATGCATGCTGTCAAGCGCATACTTTGTCATCTCAGGGGCTCTTGGGTCATGATCTTTAACAATAATCAGGACCCTTAATTCCCTTACATGCCTACAATGATGATGCTCAGAATGACCCTCCATTGGTTGATCGAGGTCCAGTTTCTGCATGTGCTCCAAATCTTGTCTTGGAGCTCAAAGAAACAACCCTCCCTTCAAATCATTTCCCTTGGTCCGGCCTATAAGAATTACTAATGGGCTTGATTTTTTCGCTCCCATGCCTAAATTTTGGGATGCATCTAATGGTTTAAGTGGATTTCACATAATCATCACAATGGGCCTATAGAAGATTAACGGTGGACATCTCTCTGCCAACTATTTCCTTTAGTGTGCCTCACCTGAATCATAAATTAGCCTGATTTTTTTTCCCTGGGCCTAACATAGGATGACACCTGTAATGGTGGGAGCTCATTTCACGTAAACATCACGGTGGGCCCCATTAAAAATCAAGGGTGGGCATTCCCCTCCCAACTGTTTCCCTTGGATGGCCTACCTGAACCACAGGTGGGACTGGATTTCGAGCCCTAGGCCTAAAATTTCATCATACACCTAACGGTTTAAGCGGATTTGGGAAACACATAATGGTGGGGCCCACTGCATCTGGCTGACCCTTTCTAGCATGAGAAGACGTTTGTGGGAATAAATGTTGTTTCTTGGAAAAGGGGCCCACTGTGGTGTATGTGAGATCCATTCCAACCATTAGATGTGAAGCCCCATGTAGGCCCATATCCTAAAAATCAGGCTGATCTGTAATTCAGATTGGCTACAACAATGAAAACAATTGGAAGAGAGACGTCCATCCTTGATTTTTTACTACTCATCGTGGTTATGATATTGAATCCCTGCTAACCATTAGATGCCACACTAAAACTTAGTTCTAGGGCAAAAAATCAGGCCAATGGTTCATGTGGGCCACACTAAGGGAAACCGTTTGTTGCTCCGGGCACTGCTTCTAATTGTGTGGTCCACCTTCATCACGGATAGGGCTGATTTTTGAGTCTTGGGCTTGACACTGGGTGACGCACATGATTGCTTTGGAGGGTTTCAAATAAACACCACAATGGGGTCCACTCGAGTCGGGCACCCTTTTCCTTCCACACTCATATTTAGGGCCTGCTTGCATACCACCCTATATTTTTTTAGGGATTTTCCCATATGGCCCTTCTGAGCTATGGACCGAAAACCTCTGACTTAAATCTATTTATGAAAACTTGCCTATTATTTCCACTGTTAGATATTAAACCTCTGCCTACACTTTAAAGTCTAGTTACCTCTTAGCTTGTTAGCTTGCCACGCTACTCTGGATTGACATGTGACCCCAACCCCCACTGCAGGTGGGCCCACCATGATGTTTGTGAGAAATCCAAATTGTCCATTTGCTTTGCTACCTCATTTGAGGACATGAGACCAAACACGAGATAAATCTAAACCTCAAGTGGGCCACACGACAGGAAAAATGGGAAGGGAAATGCCTGTTGTTGAAACCTTTCTGGGTCCATTGTGATGTTTACATGTCATCCAAACTGATCATAAGGTCATTCCCACTGGGATGAACTAGAAAAGACTAGAGAAAACGAGAATACTAGCTTGATTCAAATCTTCCGTGACCCAAGCAGTATTTCAACGGTGGGCATGTTCAATCCCCATTGTGTGAACCCACTGTTTCTAGTTGTGTAGCCTACTTAAGTTTTGGATCTACCTCGTTTTTTAGGTCATGTCTTAATATAAGGTAGCAAAACAGATGGACATGATGGATTTCTCAAAAACATCATGGTGGGCCCTGAACAGTGACCCTTCAGTCTCCACTTTTCCTGTTGTGTGGCCCACATGAATTTTGGATTTGTCTCATTTTTGGGCTCACCCCATTACATGAGTTGGAAAAACTGATGGACAGAGTAAATTTCGCAGATAGCAGATACATCACAGTGGGCCCACAGATGATTAAAGTTGAACAATCGATGTTCAATTTGCACCATGGGGTACACTTTGAGCATTGGATTTGCCTCATTTTTTGGGCGAACCACCTAAAATGATCCTGCTGAAATGGTGGACCGAGTGGAATTATCAGAAACATCACGGTGGGCCCAAGAGTTTCAAGGGCCGATGTTCAATCTCCACACTTACACCTCGTAGTATTAGTGCATGCATGCATGTATGGATGATGTTGACGGATACGGATTTCGACGTACCAACCGTGTTGTGACTCCGTGGGGCCCATGTGATGTATGTGGCTTATCTATGCAGTCCATCCATTTTGCCAACTCATTTTAGGGTATGAGCCTAAAAATGAGGCTGATCTAAAGCTCATGTGGACCACACCAATGGAAACTGTGGGGAAAATGACACCCACGATTGAAACCTACCTAAAGTCCACCATGATGTTTTTGGACACTGATTCCCCCCACCCCCGGATGCATTATCGTCCGGGCAGAGTGATGTATCCGTTTATCCACTCCGTCCTTTATAAGATCATTTTTAGGTATGACTCTAAAAAGGAGGAAGAAGATCCAACGCTCAACTGGGCTACACAAAATAGTGATGGGAACCTAGTGATGTCATCACTATAATAGTGCGCTACTATAGTGATGACGTCACCAGGTCCGCTCACTATTTGGTGTGGCCCACTTGAGCGTTGAATCTACCTTGTTTTCGAGCCCATATTCTGGCAGGATCTCATAAAATGGATGGACAGAGTGGATAAACGGATACATCACGGTGGGCCCCTCCACAGGTCTGCCCGGACGGTAATGCGTCTGGGCGGGGGTAGGACGCAATCTTTGTCTGATGTTTTTGAGAAATCCACTCTGTCCATCCTTTTGCCCGCTAATGTTAGGGCGTGGATCCAAAAAAGTGGGCCACATGGCATGAAACGGTAAAGAGGGCAATGCTTGCTGTTGAAACCTTCCTGGTCCATTGAGATGTTTATTTGCCATAAAAAAAGCTTTAGGCATGGCCCACCATGATGCATGTTGAGACTTCCACCCCGTCCATCCATTTTTCTAGCTCACATTAACATATCTTCACCACATCCATCCCTTTTTTTTTTTCCAGCTCACATTAATGGGTGGGCCACATTGAAGGAAACAATAGAGATTGAATTACCACCATTGAGTATTGGATCTACCTTTGGGCTTGGCCCACCCCCTAAAGTGATCTGAAGAAAATGGTGGACAAGGTAGATTTCTCGAAAACATCACGATAGGCCACGAATGCTTCAAAAGGTTGGCCAACGCTATTTCAATAGTGGACTTTCAATACCATTATTTCAAGTTGTGTGGCTTCGTTGGAGTGTTGGATCTGCCTCATATTTGAGCCCACTACCTAAAATGAGTTGACGAAAATGGTGGATTTCTAAAAAAATCACAGCGAGCTACAATTTTTAGAGCTTTTATGTTCTAGAGGCAGGGTCTCATATAGTGTTTGAAGCCATGTGGCCCACATGAGTTTTGGATCTTCATCATATTTGGATTGCCGACTAAAATGAGTTGGTGAAACTGGTGAACTGAATGGATTTCTCAAAAACATCACGGTCTCAAGGGTGTTGGGTCTGTATGTACCAGGTTGTGTGGCTCACTTTAATGTTGATCTGCCTCACATTAGCACACCCCCTAAACTGAGTTGACGAAAATAGTGGACGGGTGGATTTCTCAAAAACATCACAATGGCTAACGAATGTTTCAACCTTGGTAGACTGACGCTTTCTTAGCTATGAGAGTTTAATACAACTATCTCAAGTACTGTGGCCTACTTGAGTATTGGATTAGCCTTATATTGGGCTCATCAACTAAAATGAGCCGACAAAAATAGTGGACAAGGTGGATTTCTCATAAACATTGCAAAGAGTTCCCAGAGCTCCTCGGTTCTAATGTTGGGTTTTGAATACCACTGTTTCAAGCCACGTGGCTCACTTGAGTTTTGGATCTTCATTGTATTTGGGCCTACGGACTAAAATGAGTTGGAAAAATCTGGTGGATGAGTGGATTTCTAAAAAAAATCATAGTGGGCCAACGACTTTCAAGGCTGCACTGGCATTATTTCAACCGTGGGCGTTCAATGCCATTGTTGCAAGTCGTGTGGCCAACTTGAGTGTTGGATCTGCCTCATATTTGGGCCACCCCTAAAATGAGCTGATGACAATGGTGGACGGGGTGGTTTTTTCACAAACATCAATGTAGCCCCATTGCCTTTTCAATGGCTCGTTCAATGGACAACTAACCAAAAAGCCCAAAGCACACAAATGTGACCTATGATGATAACCATGCCTATTAAGACCACTATGATGCCTACTTGTCAGCCAACACGTTCACAAGGTCACACCGACTTGGATGAAGGGAACACACAAATACCAGCCTCATCTAAAACTTCTGCGACATCAGAAGTTTTCAATCTTGGTTGTTTCATGGTGTGGTTCACTAATGATGCCTTTGTGACATCTATTTGAAAAAACCATCCATCTAAAGTAGGGGCAACTAGTTGTATGGACCCAATTAATTATTTAGTACCCTGCCTCTTGTACCGTGGATCTGGGCTGTCCAGATTTTTTGGATGCCACACTTGCGGGGGGAGTGTTGCATGAACATCCCGTATTTTGCATATGTGCACCACGTTTGGTACATTTGTTTGATGGTTGTTGTCACCAAAACCCTGACAATTATCCATGGCATGTCCATTCAGTGTACATGGAAAGCCAAGCCAATCCATCCAAAGTATGGGCCCCACCAGGGCACTGATCAATCGATCCCAATAGTCCAATTGGTGCAAAAAAAAAATTGGCTCGTTTTCATCCAGAATGTAGTCCAAGCCCACTAGAATATCTCTTTTTGGAAGGTCCTCTCCAAGAAGCTAGTCATTGCTTTTCAGTTTGAAGTTTCAACGACATGCATTCAATCCCAACTATTTCATGTGTTGGGGTCCATCCATCGTGGCTTCAAAACTTCTCAAGCCAATGAAGTTTTGGATCAAACTGATATTTGTGTGCTCCTTTCATTCAATTCTATGCGGCATTGTGAACATGTTGATGACAAATAAACATCGCAATGGCCCTAGTAGGTGTGATTATAATCATGGGCCAGTGTGTACAGCGTACTTGGGGCTTTTTTAGGTATTGTCCATTGAACCAACCATTAAAAAGCACTGGGTCCATGGTGATGTTTGTAACAAATTCACCTCATCCACCATTTTCATCGGCTCATTTTAGGGTGTGGGCCCAAATATGAGGTACATCCAACACTCAAGTGGGACACACAACTTGCAACAATGATATTAAATGTCCACTGTTGAAACAATGCCAACACACCTTGAAACTCGTATGGCCCACAGGTGATTTTTTTCTTCTTCAGGAATCTGCCTTGTCCACCAGTTTTCCGACTCATTTTAGTTTGTGGGCCCAAATATGATGAAGATCCACAACTAGAGTGGACCACGCGGCTTGAAACAGTTGTATTCAACATCTACCCTTAGAATTAATGGACCACCACCAAAAACTCATGTTGCCCACTATGCTGTTTTATGAGAAATCAACCTTGTCTACCATTTTTGTTAACTCATTTTAGGGAATGGGCCCAAATATAAGCCGAATCCAACACTCAATCGGGCTACACTACTTGAAACAGTGGTATTAAATACCTACCACTAAGACAACGCTAACCCACCACTATTAAAACATTCGTGACCCACTTGATGTTTTGAGAAACCCACCCGGTCCACCATCTTTGTCAACTCAATTTAGGGGGTCGTGCCCAAATATGAGGTGGATCCAACACTCAAGTGGGCCACACGACTTGCAACATTGGTTTTAAACGCCTATTGTTAAAACAACCCTGCACTCGTTTCGTGGCCCACCATGATGTTTTTGAAAAATCCACGTAATCCACCTGTTTTGCTAGCTCATTTTAGTCGATGGGATCAAATATGATGAAGATCCAAAACAAGTGGGTTCCAAGACTGATTTTTTAGCCTGATTTTTTTTTCGCCCCAGGCCTAAGATGACACATGCAATGGTAAGAGTGAATTTCACATAAACATCACGGTGGGCCCCTTTCAAAATCAAGGGTGGGCATTCCCTCCCAACTATTTCCCTTGATATGGCTAACCTGAATCACAGATGGGTTTGGGTTTCAAGCACTACGCCTAAAATTTCTTCTTGCACCTGGAGGTTTGAGCAGATTTAGGAAACGCACCATGTTTGGGGCCACCACATTTGGCCTACCATTTCTGGCACAAGAAGACGTTTATGAGAATCAATGTTGAAAAGAGGCCCACAGTGTGTATGTGAGATCTGTTCCGACCATTAGACGTGTAATCCCAGGGTAGGTCCATATCCAAAAAATCAGGCTGATCTATCATTCAGATTGGCCACACCGATGGAAACAATTATGAGAGAGACGTCCACCATTGATTTTTGCAGCTCACCATGATTATGAGATCGAATTCCCTCTAACCATTAGATGAGGTACCAAAACTTAGTCATAGGGCTTAAAAATCAGGCCAATTAATGATTCATTTAGGCCACACCAACAGAAACAGTTTGGAGGGTGAGCTTTGCCTTGTTTGCTGCTTCTAATCGTGTGATCCACCTTAATCAGGGATAGAGAGTGAGAGACCACCATCAATTATTGGATCTACCTTACATTTCAGCCTGGCCCACGCCGTAAAATGATTTGAAGAAAATGGGGGACTCTAGATTTCTAAAAAAAATCACTGCAGGCCACAAATGTTTCAAAAGGTGGCCCAATGCTATTTCAATGATGAACGTTCAATACCATTGTTTCAAGTTGTGTGGCCCATTAGAGTGTTGGATCTACCTCATATTTGAGCTTACTAGCTAAAATGATCTAACAAAAATGGTGGATGTGGTGGATTTGTTAAAAACATCATGTTGGGCTACAAGTTTTTGGAGTTTACATGTTCTAAATGTGGGGCTTGATACTATGTTTGAAGTCATTTGGCCCATTTGAGTTTTGGATCTTCATCATATTTGCGCCACCGACTAAAATGAGTTGGCAGAACTGGTGAACTATATGGATTTCTAAAAAAACACGATAACATGAGTTTCAACGGTTGCTGGGGCTATCTATACCAATGTTGTTAGTAATGTGGCACACTGGAGTATTGGATCTGCCTCATATTGACACACCCCCTAAACTGAGCTGATGAAAATAGAGGATGGGTGAATTTCTAAAAAATATCGTAGTTGCTCACAAATGTTTAAACGATGGTGAACTGATGTTGTCTTAGTGGTGGGCATTTAATAGAACTGTCTCAAGTAACATGGCCCACTTAAGTGTTGGATTAGCCATGTATTGGGCCCACCCCCTAAAATGAGTTGACAAAAATGGTAGACGGTGGATTTCTCAATAATATCATAGAGAGTTCTCGGAACTCCCCTATTCTAATGATGGGTGTTGAATACCACTGTTTCAAGCAGTGTGGCTCACTTGAGTGTTTGATCTGCCTCATTTTCAAGCCCACCCTAAAACTAGCTGATGAAAATGGTGGATTTTTCACAAACATCAATGTGGGCCCCACTGCTTTTATAATGATTCGTTCAATAGACAAACTACCCAAGAAACCCAACGGAAACAGATGTGGCCCATGCTGAAAATCATGCTTATTAAAGCCACTGTGATACCTATTTGCCATCCAACATGTTCACAAGGTCACACAGACCTAGATGAAGGGAACATACAAATATCAGCCTAATCTAAAACTTCTGCGGTGTAAGAAGTTTTTAATCCTGGTTGGTTTGTGTGGTATGGTACACTAATGATGCCTTTGTGGCATATATTTGAAAAAAAGCCATCCATTCGAAGTAGGCGCAACTAGATGTATGGACCCGATTAATTTATTACCCTGCCTCTTGTACCGTGGAGAGTTTTCATGACCCTATTTTGGTTCCATACCCACTCTATTGGATCAATCTCCCCAAATGGATCTGGGCCGTCTAGATTTTTTAGATGCCACACATGTGCTGGGGGAGCGTGGCACGAACATCCCATATCCTGCATATGTGTGCCACATTGCCACGTGTGGCAGACTTGTTTGATGGCTGTTGCAATGTAGAACACAATGAAGTCGCCGTAAGTCCACCAAAACCCCGACAATTATTTGATGTACATGCAAAGCCAATCCAGTCCATCCAAAGTATGAGCCCACTTGAATATCTCTTTCTAGAAGGTCCTCTCCAATAAGCTACTCACCGCTTTCAGTTTACAGCTTCAATGACATGCTTTTAATCTCAACTATTTCGTGTGTTAAGGTTCATCCCAACTTGAAAACATCTAAAGGCCATAAAAGATTTTGATCAAGCTGATATTTGTGTGCTCCCTTCAGTCAAATCTGTGCAACCTTATGGACATGTTGGGTGGAGAATACACATCACAATGGCTCTGGTAGGTGTCAATACCATCACGGGCCACGTGTGTACTTGGGGCTTTTTTGGGGTATTGTCATTGACCCAACCATTGAAAACCAATGGGGCCATGTTGATGTTTGCTACAAATCCATCTCATCCACCATTTTCATCAGCTTATTTTAGGTGGTGGGCCCAAATATGAGGTACATCAAACACTCAAGTGGGACACATGACTTGCAACAATGGTATTGAATGTCCACTGTTGAAACAACTGCAACACATCCTTGAAATTCGTATGGCCCACTGTAAAATTTTTTAGAAATCCACCGTCAACCAGTTTTCCAACTCATTTTAGTTGATGGGCCCAAATATGAAGACGATCCACAACTCAAGTGGGGCATATGGCTTGAACCAACCGTATTCAACACCTACCCTTAGAGAACGGAGGAGCTCTAAATACTTATGTGACCCACCATGATGTTTTTTAGAAATCAACCCTATCCACCATTTTTGTCAACTCATTTTAGGGGATGGGCCAAAATATAATCCTCATCCAACACTCAAGTGAGCCACACTACTTGAAACAGTCCACCACTAAGACAACAACAACCCACCAGTACTGTAGAAAGATTCGAGACCCACCTTGATGTTTTTGAATAATCTACCATGTCCACCATCTTTGTCAACCAAGTTTAGGGTGTGTGCCCAAATATGAGGTGGATCCAACACTCAAGTGAGCCACACAACTTGCAACATCAGTTTCGAATGCCTACTCTTGAAACAACTCCACTCGTTATGATGTTTTTGAGAAATCCACCTAGTCCACCGGTTTCGCCAGCTCATTTTAGTTGATGGGCCTAAATATGATGAAGATCCAAAACAAGTGGGTTACAAAACTTCAAACAATGTATTGAAGTCAACGTTAGGACGTAGAACCTCTAAAAACATTTGATCCACTGATTTCTAAGCAATTCACCCTGTCACCATTTCGGTAAGCTCATTTTAGGTAGTGGGCCCAAATATGAGGTAGATCCAAAACTCCAATGGGCCACACTACTTGAAATAGTGGCATCGAATGCTCCCTATTGAAACATTGCCAGGCCTACCTTTTGAAACATTCGATGGATGACCCATATCAAATGTGGGGCCCACATGATGGACAGTCCACATCAAAGATGAGCTCCACATGTTGGGTAGTGGACATTGAAGGTGGGCCCCATATGATGGACAATTAACATTAGAATCCAGATCCTCAGCTCGAACCGAGTAGAGAACCTTTGCTGCTGCCTCTCTGATTGAGCCAGCTCAGCTTGATAACTAAGCTCTGACACTGTCAGGCTGAGCTGGCCCAATCAAAGAGGTGAAAAGCAAGATTTCTCTACTCGGTTCGAACAGAGGATTTAGATTCTTAACATTAATGGTGGGTCCACATATTTGATAAGCATCAAGGCGGCCCCTACATAATAGGTGGCCCATATAAAAGGTTGGCCCCTAATGATGAATGGTTCACATCTAAGGCAAGCTATGTATGAAAGAAGACCCACATTGAATGTGGGGCCAACACGACGGATGGTCCACATCAAAGGCGGGCTACACACAAGCACCAAGAACTTGAGAATGGGAGAACACCAAGATAGTGAATGGGACTGCTTATATTTTACACGAGGGAAGATTACAACTCTTGAGGACTTATTAAGCCCCAAATGAGGGGGCTTCCTCCTCATATCATATGGACCTATGAACTCTCCAAGGACCACAAAATGGCTAAGATGCTTCTGTGTCTAGCATTCATAGAACAACAAAGAACATTTTAGAAGCATTCTAGACTCTTCTACACCACTAGCTACCAAAACTTACTAGAGAACTCCAGTAACCCTCTACAAGTCTCTAAACAACCATCATAGTGTAGACCACTCCAAAATTGTTTGGACTACACTACAACGCTCTAGATCATGTTAGGGGCCGTTTGGATGCCACCAAATAAGTTACTTTTCTTCTGTTAGAGTAGTAGATAACTTATTTGAGACAAGTAAGTTTGGTTTATGATAATTATAAGTAACTTTTTTTTTTTTTTACTTAAAGTCACTTAATCACTTTAGCTTAATAAGTAGAAACCAAGATAAGCTACCTGAGTCATAAGTAACTTAAGTAACTTAAGATCCAAATGCCCCTTAGATGCCTCAAGTCACCATGTACATTCCTCATAAGTACAAAATGTGGTAGAAATGGCTAATTAAGTTCCAAAGTGAACTTCCACCCCATTTACGGTCTTTAACAAGCACCACCAGCATGGTTTCAATGATTAAGTGGATTCCTTCTAACTTGATTAGTCCATCAAACCTATTGTTCCCCTCCTATTGTGGGAGTTCTCCAATATCCCACTTAAACTCAACCTGCCATCGCCAAGTCATGCATGCTCCTCCGTTGTGCGCATGTGGGCAGCCCATACTTTGTTATGTCAAGGACCCTTTTGGTAATGATCTTTAACTAAAATGAGGACCCTTGATTACCTTGCATGCCCACAATGATGTTAATTGGTCAGAATACCCCTCCATTGGTTGATTGAGCTCCAGTTTCTGCAGGTTCCTTGGTCCAAATCTTGTGTTGGAGCTCAAAGAAACTTCCTTGGTCCAAATATTGTGTTGGAGCTCAAAAACAAGGACCCGCCCTTCAAATTGTTTCCCTTGTTCTGGTCCACATGAATTACTAATAGGCTTAATTTTTAGACTCCGGGCCTAAATTTTGGTGTGTCGTCTAATGGTTTGAGTCGATTTCACATAATCATCATGGTGGGCCCTATAAAAGATCAACGATGACCGTCTCTCTCCCAACTATTTTCTTTGGTGTGCTCCACCTGAATCATAAATTAGATTGATTCTTTTTCCTTGAGCCTAGGATGGGATGATGCGCGATGCTCAGAGTGACTTCACGTAAACATCATAGTGGGCCCGGTTAAAAATCAAGGGTGGGCATTCCGCTTCCAACTGTTTCCCTTGATATGGTCCACTTGAATCACAGATGGGGTTGGGTTTCAAGCCCTAGCCCTAAAATTTCATCATGCACTTGGTGGACTGAGCGGATTTGGGAAACATGTCATGGTGGGGCCTACCACATCTGTCCGACCCTTTTTGGCATGAGAAGATGTTTGCAAAAATAAATGTTTTTTCTTGGAAAAAGGGTCCCACTGTGGTGTATGTGAGATCCATTCCAACCATTAGATGTGTAATCCCATCATAGGCCCAAATCTTAAAAATAAACTGATCTATAGTTCAGATTGGCCACAACAATTAAAACAGTTGGGAGAGAGACGTCCACCCTTGATTTTTACAGCTCGACTATTAGCTGAGATTGAATCTCCTCTAACCATTAGATGTCACACTAAAACTTAGTTCCAGGGCCCAAAAATCGGGCTAATTAGTGATTCATTGTAGCCACACCAAGGGAAACCATTTTGAGGGTAAGCTTTGCCCTGTATACTAATACTAATTTGTGTGGTCCAACTTAATCATGGATAGGGATGATTTTTTGGGTCTTGAGCCTAGCATGGGGTGACACTCATGGTTAGTCGTGGAGGATTTCAAATATACACCACAATAGGATTTCCACTCCAGTTGGGCACCCTTTCCCTTCCCGTAGTCATATTTTGGGACTGCCTGGTAGGGCTGGAAGTTGGGCGGGTTCAACCCGACTGACCCATGACCAACCCGACATTGGGTTGGGCTTGGGCAAGAAGTATTGAACCCGATCTCGAGCTTGGGCTATGAAAACATCAACCCGATGAAGTTTGGGTTGGGCTTGGGTTGAGGTCTCGGGTTGCCCGACCCAACCCGAACCCGATCTATATACAAGTTACTTATACTTTTATCATACTTTAGTGAAGTAAACTTGTAATGTTTACTTGTATTTTAACTTATTTGTTTAGGAAAAGTGAAGTTCTTTACATAAATAAGTACATATATAATTAATAAAACCATAGGTACAAAAAATAAGGTGTGTATTGAAATATAATAGACTAATGTAATAACGAAAATATTAGCATGTATCAACCCGACCAACCCGATCAACCCCACCGAGTCCGCTTGGGTTGGGCTTGGGTTGAGAATTCCCAACCCGAGGTTGGGTTGGGTTGGGTTAGGGTTGAGGTATAGGAACCTTGGGTTGGGTTAGGGTTCAGCACCAACCCGACCCAACCCACCCGACTTTCAGCCCTACTGCCTGGATACTAACCGACATTTTTTTTGGGGGGGGGGGGGGGGGGGGGGGGGGCGTGTTTCTATATGGCTGCTGCCTTTGGGGCCCCAAAAACCTCCTGATTTAAAACTATTTCTAAAAACCTGCCTTTCCGTATGGTCGCTGCCTTTGGGGCTATAAACCAAAAACCTCCTGATTGAAAACTATTTCTAAAAATTTGCCTACATATTTCTAAACTATTTCTAAAAACTATTTTCACTGTTACATAGTAAACCCCCTGCCTACACTTTAAAGTCCACTTACCTCTCGGGCTTGAATCAGGTACTACCCCCATCAGGACACATGAGGAGATGGACGCCTATGTGGCGCGTCTCCATTGGCCGGCATAGCGGGCTCCACACCTTCGTATTAGTGGGGATGTGACAGGTCTGACAGCTCTGGGTCAGACCCAAGGTGCTGGACCCGTTGCATTGGCCAACGACGACTCGCCACATAAGCGTCCGTCTCCTCATGCATCCTGATGGGGTAATACCTAATCCGAGCCCTTACTCTCGGCCAACAAGCTTGCCACACTAAGCTTGATTGACGTGTGACCCCACCCCCCAATGCAGGTGGGTCCTCCATGATATTTGTAAGAAGAATCCGGATCCTCTGCTTACCACACACAGAGTTTCTGTTTTCCTGCATTGTGATTGGTCCACATCATCACTGATGTTGTCGGCACTGATGCATTAAATGCAATATGTGATGATGGAGCCCAATCACATTGAAACAAACAGAAAATTTGTGTCTCCAGCAAGCAGAAGATCTGGACTCTTGTGAGAAATCCACCCTGTCCATCCATTTTGCTACCTCATTTAAGGACTTGAGACCAAACACGACATAAATCCCAAACTCAAGTAGGCGACATGACAGGAAAAATGGGAAGGGAAATGCCGTTGAAACCTTTCTAATGTCCATTGTGATGTTTATATGCCATCCAAATCAGTCATAAGGTCATTCCCACTGGGATGAACAGAAAAGACAAATACTAGCCTAACCTTGATCTTCCGTGACCCAAGGAGTATTTCATCGGTGGGTGTTCAACTCCTATTGTTTCTAGTTGTGTATCCTACTTGAGTTTTGGATTTACCTCATTTTTAAGGCCAAGATGGGGTGGCAAAACAGATGGACATGATGATGAGACCAAATGTTTGAACCTAGTATAATCTCCACTTTTTCCTGCCGTGTGGCCCACTTTTAGATCTTACTCTTTTTTGCGCACATCCCATAACATGAGCTGGAAAAAACGGATGACCGGAGTGAATTACTCGGATACATCATGATGAGCCCCACAACGGTCGGTGTTCAATATGAATTGTGTGGCACAATTGAGTATTGGATCTGCCTCATTTTTAGGCCAACCACCTAAAGTGATCCTGCCGAAATGGTGGATGGAGTGGAATTATCAGAAACATCATGGTGGGCCTGAGTGTTTCAAGGGCTGACATTCAATCTCCACACTTACATAGACGTAGTATTAATGCATGCATGCATGAATGATGCTATTGGATGTGCTATGTACCAACCCCGCTGTGACTATGTGGGGCCCATGTGATGTATATGGTTTATCCATGCAGTCGATCCATTTTGCCAACTCAATTTAGGGCATAAGTCTAAAATGAGGCTGATCCAAAGCTCAAGTAGACCACATCAACAGAAGTGAGGATAATGAAACCCACTGTTGAAACCTACCTAAGTCCTACCATGATGTTTTGAGAAATCCACCGTGTCCATCTGTTTTGCCCGCTCATGTTAGGGTGTGGGCACACAAATGAGGCGGATACAAAACTTAAGTGGGCCACACGGCATGAACCGGTAGGGAGGGCAATGCCTGGTGTTGAAACCTTCCATCAAGATGTTTCTTTGCCATTAAAAAGCTTGACTTTAGGTAGGGCCCACCATGATGACTGTCGAGAAGTCCGCCCTGCCCATCTGTTTTCCTTCAATGGGTGGGCCACATTGAAGGAAACAATAATGGAAACATTAGAGATTCAACAGACCACCCTTGAGTATTTTATGCACCTTATACTTGGGTCAGACCCTCCCCCTAAAATGATCGGAAGAAAATGGTGGACAGGGTGGATTTCTCAAAAACACCACAGTAGGCCACAAATATATTAAAAGGCGGGCTAATGCTTTTTCAATGGTGGGCATTCGATACCACTATTTCAAGGTGTGTGGCCCATTGGAATGTTGGATCTGCCTCAAATTTGATCCCACCACCTAAATGATCTGACTAAAATTGCGGACGTGGTGGATTTCTCAAAAACATCATGATGGGCTACAAGTTTTTGAAGCTTCTATGTTGTAAAGGTGAAGTTTGATATATTGTTTGAAGCCCTGTGGCCCACTTGAGTTTTGGATCATTATCATATTTGGGCCACCACTAAAATGAGTTGACAAAACTGGTGTACTATGTGGATTTCTCAAAAACACCATGGTATGCCACACGGGTTTCAATGGGTGCTAGGACTATCTATACTAGTGTTTCAAGTCGTGTGGCCCACGTAAGTGTTGGATCTGCCTCATATTGGCACACTCCCTAAATTGAGCTGATGAAAATGGTGGATGGGTGGATTTCTTAAAAACATCAAAGTAGCTCATGAATGTTTCAACATTGGTGGATTGGCACCTGTCTTAGCGGTGAGCATTTAATACCACCATCTCAAGTAGTGTAGCCTTCTTAAGAGTTGGATTAACCTTATATTGGACCCATCCCCTAAAATGAGCTGACAAAAATGGTAGACAGGTGGATTTCTCAAAAGCATCATAGAGAGTTTTTGGAGCTCCTCTGTTCTAATGAAGGGTGTTGAATACCACTATTTCAAGCCGTGTGGCTCACTTGAGTTTTGGATCTTCATCATCTTGGGGCCCACCCGACTAAAATGAGTTGGAAAAACGGTGGATGGGCGAATTTCTAAAAAAAAATCACAGTGGGACACGAATTTCACTATTTCAACTGGGTGTTCAATACCATTGTTGCAAGTTGTGTGCCCCACTTGAGTGCTAGATTTGCCTCATATTTGGGCCTGCCCCTAAAACTTGATGATAAAAATAGTGGATGGGGTGAATTTGTCACAAACATCATTGTGGACCCCACTACTTTTTCAACAGTTAGTTCAGTGGACTACCGAAAAGCCGAAGTACATAGATGTGGTCCATGATGATAATCATGCCTATTAGGGCCATTATGATGTTTATTTACCATCCAACATGTTCACAAGGACCTGAATGAGGGGAACAAACAAATATCACCTGATCAATCCTAGCTGTTTTGTGTCGTGTGGTCCATCAATGATGCCTTTGTGACGTCTATTTGAAAAAATCATCCATCCAGATCCGATTAATTCGTTGCCCTACCTCTTCTAAGAGAGTTGTCAGGCCATATTCTAGTTCCACCCACTCTACCTTATCAATCTCCCAAAATGGATCTGGGCTGTCCAGATTTTTTGGACGCCACATCTGCACTAGGGGAGTGTCGCATAAATATCTTGAATATGTGTGCAACATCGCCACAAGCACCACATTTGTTTGATGGTTATTGTGTTGTATGTCACCAAAACCCTGACAATTATCCACTGCACATGCATTCGGTGTACATGCAAGCCAATCCAGTCCATCCAAGGGATGGGCCCCACCATGGCACTGATCAATCGATCCTAATAGTCTAATTCTTGCCACCAAACAAAAAACTAGGGCGTTTTCATACAGAATGTAACGTCGAAACCCCACTTCGATATTTTTTTCTGGAAGGTCTTTTCTAAGTAGCTACTCATGGCTTTGATTCCCAATTTCAACGGCATGCATGCTTTCAATCCCAGCTATTTCATGTGATGTTGTCCATCCAGCCCTCCGTGAAAACTTCTCAGGCTACAAGAGTTTTGGATCAAGCTAATATTCATGTGTTCCCTTCATTGAGGTCCATGCGACCTTATGAACATGTTATATGACAAATAAACATCACACTAGTCCTCGTAGGCCGTGATTATAATCACAGGCCAGCTATGTACTCAGGGCTTTTTGGGTCGTTGTCCATTTTAATGTTGAAAAGTAGTGGAGCCATGTTGATGTTTGTAACAAATCCACATTGTCCACCATTTTCATCAGCTCATTTTAGGATGTGGGCTCAAATATGAAGTACATCCAACACCCAAGTGGATCACACTACTTGCAACAATGGTATTGAATGCCCACCGTTGAAACAAGCCAACACACCCTTGAAACTCATATGGCTCACTGTAATTTTTTTGAAAAATCTACAGTCCACTAGTTTTCTAACTCATTTAATTGGTGGGGCCAATGTGATGAAGAACCACAACTCAAGTGGGCCACGCGGCTTAAAACGTTTGTATTCTGACACCTACCATTAGAATAGGGCTCCAAAAACTCTTGTAGTCCACCATGATGTTTTTGAGAAATCAACCCTATCCACCATTTTTGTCAGCTCATTTTAGGGTGTGAGCACAAATATAAGCCTCATCCAACACTCAAGATGGCCACAACACTTGAAACAATGGAACTGAACGCCCGCTAGTAAGACAATGCCAAGCCCCAACTGTTGAAACATTTGTGACCCACCCCATGCACCATCTTCGTCAGCTCAACATTGGTATTGAATGCCCACTACTGAAACAATGCTAACACTTATTCTGTGGCCTATTGTGATGTTTTTGAGAAATCCACCTACTCCACTAGTTTTGCTTGCTGATTTTTGTAAATGGGCCCAAATATGATGAAGATCCAAAACAAGTGGGCTACAAGACTTCAAACAATGTGTTGAACCCAACTGTTAAAACATAGAACCTCTAAAAACTTGCCTGACATACTGATTTTTTAAGAAATCCACCCAGTCCACCTTTTCGGAAAGCTCATTTAAGGTAGTGAGCTCAAATATGAAGTAGATCTAACATCCAATGGGCCACACTACTTGAAACAGTGGTATTGAATGCTGCCCATTGAAACATCACCAACCAACCTTTTGAAACAGTCTATGACGCCCCATACCAAAGGTGGTGCCCACATGATGGATAGTCCACATCAAAGATGGGCTCCACATGATGGTCAGTGGACATTGAAAGTGCGCCCCGGATGATGGACAATTAACGTTAATGGGGGGTCCACATATTGGATGACCCACATCAAGGTGTGGCCCACATAATGGGTGGTTCATATTAAAAAGGTTGGCCCCTAATGATGAATGACCCACATCCAAGGTGAGCTATGCATGATGGACGACCTATATTGAAGATGTGGCTTGATGGACGACCTATATTGAAGGTGGGGCCCACACGACGGACATTCCACACCAAAGGTGGGCTCCACAAGATGGGCAGTGGACATTGAAGGTGGGCCCCATATGATGGATGATGGATTACCCACACGAAGGTGAGCCCTATATAATGGACGATCCACGTCAAAGGTCAGCCCTTAATAATGAATGGCTCACATCCAAGGTGGGGCTCGCATGATGGACAACACACAGCGAAGGTGGGGCCTGTATGATGCACGATCCACATCAAAAGTGGGCTCTACATGATGGGCAGTGGATATTGAAGTTGGGCCTCACATGATGGACACATAACATTGATGGTGGACCCAACATGATGGATGACCTATATCAAGGTGGGCATGAGGACAGTTCACATCGAAGGTTAGCCTCTGGTGATGAATGACCCACATCCAAGGTGGGCCCTCATAATGGATGGCCCACTTCGAAGTTGGGCCCCATATGATGAACGATCCACATTAAAGGTGGGACCCACTGGTTGATGACCCATATCCCATGTTTGACATGATGCACAGCCCACATCCAAAGTGGGCCCTGCATAATGGATAACCTACATCGAAGGTGGGCCTCGCAAGGTGAATGGTCCACAATGAAGGTAAGTCCCACAATGAAGGTTCACATTGGAGACAGGGCCAAGGTGGGCCAACATAAAGAGCAATCCACCTCAAAGGTTGGCCCCACATGATGGACCCACGTATTAAGGTTGGAATAAACAAAAATGAGAAATAAGTGCTCATGTGATGTTGGAAACCAAACAAACTTTTCTACTTTTTAGAAAATAAGTATATTCTTTACATACTTATTTTCTGAATAAGTAAAACCCAAGATAAACTACTTGAGGTATAAATACCTTATGTAAGGTAACTTGGGATCCAAACAAGCCCTTATTAAGGTTAATCAGTCATCAATTTCATTAACCATCAATTTCTAGGGTGGTTTGACATCCAATCCAATTGGACTTGAGAATCTCCATCTCTACACACACAAACGTCGTCAAATGCCCAACCTATTATTATTAAGGGGAAAAACATGCATAAAAAAACCAGCCTTCTATATGATTTCTTGAGTCATTTTAAGACCCAACCTGAACTGCCTAAAAAAGAACTCCATATCAGTTTCCAATAATCTGTGATTTGAGTTTCAAAACCTTAATGGGCTTCTTGGCGCCGTCATATAGCTGTGGATAGTCTTCTGAATACGATCATTTTTATAGTGATGACGATAGCTATACATTGTTTGGCAATGATAATAAGCTTGTGTGGATAATTCAAAGTGTTCAGTATTGGATACTTCATCACATCGCTACGTGTGACAGGGCAAGTGTATTTTTTTCAACAATGAGATATGTACAGTTGTTGCCATGCATGCGCATCAATCATCATACTCCACCAAACATGGAATCCACTTTGGTCATTACCTACATGGTGCCTACTGTTGGCATGGATATCTGCATGTGATCCGCACCATCATCATACTCCACCAAACATGGGTTGGGCTTGGGCGGGAAGTATTGAACCCGATCTCATACAACAATGAGATATGTACCGTGGTTGCTGTGCATGCGCATCAGTCATCATACTCCACCAAACATGGAATCCACTTTGGTCATTGCCTACATGGTGCCTACTGCTGGCATGGATATCTGCATGTGATCCGCACCATAGGTGTGTCACTAAGTCTAGCCCCTGGCCCAGATTCAAATAATCAGATCAAACAATAGGGAACAGAGTAAAACCATGCCTAAAACCTAGGGCTGAAAGTTGGGCGGGTTCAACCCAACCAACCAGTGACCGACTCGACATTGGGTTGGGCTTAGGCGGGAAGTATTGAACTCGATCTCAAGCTTGGGCTATGAAAACACTAACCCGATGAAGTTTGGGTTAGACTTGAGTTGAAGTCTCGTGTTGCCTGACCCAACCCGAACCCGAACCCGAACCCGATCTATATACAAGTTACTTATAATTTTATTATACTTTATTTAAGTAAACTTATTAGTTTAAATTACTTTATTAAGTAAACTTATAATGATTAAAATTTGATATGTTAGAATTTGAAATGCTTGAATGTTAAAAGAGTAATTACCTTATATTTTAGCTTATGTGTTTAGAAAAAGTGAAGTTCTTTACAATAAATAATTACATATATAATTAATAAAGCCATAAGTACAAAAAAATAAAATATGGATTGAAACATAATAGACTAATGTAATAACAAAAATATTAGCATGTATCAACCCGATCAACCCCGCTTGGGTTGAGAATTCCCAACCTGAGGTGAGGTGGGTTGGGTTAGGGTTGAGGTATAGGAACCTTGGGTTGAGTTAGGGTTGAGCACAAACACGACCTAACCCGCCCTACTTTCAGCCCTACTAAAACCTCTAAATACTTGTGATGGGGCCTTTCGAAAGCCACAGTGGTATTTTACTACAATGGGTATCTGAACCCATGACCTCGTGTTGAAACTAGTGTGTGTCTAACACTAAGGCATGTGTAAAGTTCAACTTGAACTCATGACCTCGTGTTGAAAGTTCAACTTGAACTCATGACCTCGTGTTGAAACTAGTGTGTCTACCACTAAGGCATGTGTAAAGTTTTCTATGGTCCTTACTTTTTTTTTTAACACGCAACCTCACACATGCACACCCAACTTAAATGGGATTTCACCACCTATGGGCGCTCAAACACCATACCTCGTGCTGAAGCTCTTAGAGTCTACCACTTAGGCAAGGGTAAGGATCTTTACTCATGCCTCGTGATAGACTCCCGAGAGTTTCAACACAAGGTCATGTGTTAGAGTACCATTGTGGTGATACCTATTGTGGTGCTATGGTGTTTGTGTGGGGGTGCGGATGTCTAAAATCTCTAAATTTTTTTGATTGGGCCCACCTTAGATTTGGAATGGCCTATTTTTTGGGTGCTGCTTCATCTTTGCTAGGCGAATCAAATGAACACTAAATAAATGACATACACACACCATGGTAGGCCCCACACACAACTAATGGGAGGCAGCCATTTCCTATAGCATGGCCCACCCGTCCTGATTTTTGGGCTCTAGCAGTGAACACAAGCCAACACATCTGATGGACATGTTGGATCTAGTTCATGTCCTCTTCCCCCGTGTGCCTAAATGGGTGACACCAGAAGAGTCCAGCTCTTATCAAATTCCAACTTTACTTGGGATTTTTACAGCAAAACGTCTCTGTGATTCGGATTTTTCCAAACAGTGCCTCCACAACCATTTTCTACGGCAGTGGTTTTTTTTTAAAGAGAAATTACATTACTGCACTCGTTTTTTATTTTTCCTTACAAAGTGGACAATCCAAAAATAATGGGCCCACATGATATGTGTCTGACATCCAAAAGTAAAATGACATGTGTCTGACATCCAAAAGTTAAGGCCTAGTCATAAAAATTAATACACATCGTTAAAAACAACCAAATTCAAGTGCAGCCCATCTGATGATTTGATTGACCTGATATTTTTAGTTCCTATAGTTCAGTATGATCACCATGGTGGGGTACACATATTGGATGGTTTGTATGTCATACACATAACACGTGGACCCCACAAGTCTCGACTTCCACTAATTTTTAAAGAAAAAAAATTAGATGAGGGGGTTTTTGTAATTTCCTTCCTCAAAAAGCACTTCCCTTATTTGGTGGGGCCCACCTTGACATATGTATTGAATATCATGACATCCATTTTGCCATCTCATTTTAGGGCATGGTCCCAAAAATGAGGCAGATCAAAATCGCAGGCGGACCACACCACAGGTAATTAAACAGCGGATGCTTGAATGCCCACCATTAAAAACTCCCTAGGGCCCACTGTAATGTTTATTTTTCATCCAACCTGTTGATAAGGTCACGGAGAACTGGATGAAGGGCAAACACAAATACTATGTGGTCCTCAAGAAGTCTTTAATGGTAGGAATTCAATCCTTACTATGTGGCCCACCTGAGATTGGATGATAGGGGAAAAAGGATGGACGCCCTGGATATACAACACATACATAGAGCTTTGGATCTACTTTATTTTTTGGCTCATGCCCTAAAATGAGCTGGCAATATGGATGGACGGTGTGGATAAAACAAGTAAATCATGTTGGGGCCCACAGAACATTTCCACGAGCCCGACCGTATGCCCCCATGCACCAAATCCGACAAGATCGGAACATCCTAGCCAATGCATGTTAGTACTTTCTTGCTTAAATGTGGACCGTTGATCTGTTTCTTCGTAAGCAACCATTTAAAAGCCAACGATTCTCACGGTAGAGATTTTTGGTGCGTGGGCCATCCACAGCTAGCTCATATAACTCATACCAAGCATAAAGAAAGAGTTCCAAGTACCTCTACTATTGCAGCGAAGACGGCGTTCTTAGCTTGCGAACCAGATTTCCAAGTGCCCAAACCAACGGCTGGGATGGAATGCCCGCTAATGAGCTTAAAAGACCCGGTTTCCACTTGGGAGGGAACACGAACTTGCTGGAACATCTTCCTTCTCGTCCACCTCCCTTGACTTAATCCAGGGACCATGCTCACATATATATAATAGATGGACGGTGGATATTCATTTGCATGAAGTGACACGTGCCACTAACTTATACACGTGTCAGGTAAAATCCCCCTCTGTCGTTGCATGCGAAGCAACTCGAACAAGTGTCCTCTCAGCGTTACGAGGCAGAAGTTGTAGGACACGACTCGGATTCGGTAGCGACCCCTCCAGTACTGAGCTTGGTACTGGTTGGCACTGGAAAAGCTCTCTAAACCCACACCATGATATATTTGTTTCATCCATGCCATTAATCCATTTTACCATATTATTTTAGAGTATGAGTCCAAAACTAAGGCAGATCTAAAGGTAAAGTGGACCACACCATAAAACCAATGGGATAGTGAAGACCACCGTTGAAATATTCCTAGGGCCCACTATGATGTTTATTTTCCATCCAAGCTGTTCATAGAGTCACATAAATCTGGATGAAGAGAAAACACAAATATCAGTTTGATCGAAAACTTACGTCGCCCATAGTAAGTTTTCGACGGTAGACATTCAATATCCACTGCTTCATAGAGTGTGGTCCACTTTTGGTTCAGATCTACTTCATTTTTGGGTTGATAGATTAAAATGAGCTGCTGAAATGGATGCACGGCTTAGATAAAACAAGTAGATCATGATCGGCCCACAGAGCCTTTCCAGTGCTGACCAGTACCGAGCTTAGTACCGGAGGGGTCACTGCCGAATCACTCTCCTTAGAAGAACCGTACAAGTGTAGCACGTGCCCCACTTAAAATCCGAAAACTCGACTCGCTGCCTGGTTGGAGACGTACTTAGTAAACTCTGTGGGGCCTACTATGATGTATGTGTCTTATCCGCCCGGTCCATCTGTTTTTCCACTCATTTTAGGGCATGAGCCCAAAATTGAAGCATATCCAAAGCTCAAGTAGACCACACAAATGGAAAGAGTGGGAATTAAACGTGCCCACCGTTGGACACATCATGGGGGCCACATAAGTGTCGGATCAAGCTGATATTTATGTTGTCCCTTCATCTATGTTTGTGGGAACTTATGAACAGGTTGGATGATAAATAAACATCACTGTAGGCCCTAGGAAGATTCCAACGTGGACGTCATTATCCCTATTGTTTCTTATGGTGCGGTCCACTCAAGCTTTGGATATGCTTCAATTTTGGGCTCATGACCTAAAATGAGCTGATAAAATGGATGGATGATGATAAGACACATACATCACGGTGGGTCCCCTCTGCGTCCCTAGTTGGGTCCAGTCAAATCAACTTGTTATTTAATAATCAAAGTAGAAGCTTAATTATTACAATAGTAGCAACTACGAATATAAAAGCAAAAGAATTTTACAAAAATATACTTATTTATTATACAATTTACATTCCAATACCTTTGAAAAAATGGTTTTGAATAAACTACTCTCTTAATTTAAGTAATTATCATGGGCGCAGATTCACTATGGCCCTAACCAGGCTCGGGCTAGAGGAAGTTGCTGTGGTCGGAAGTCATATAGGGCCCATAGAAATGTGGTGAGAACTCTTAGTTTCTCAACCTCACAATAGGACGGGACTACTGATGCAAGGAGGGCGTGGTACGGTTGAGCACCGTCTTCCTCACCAGATAAGTACCTTGAATTCACAAGACTTTTGAGAATTCTCAACCGACTTCTTCGAATCCATGAGGTAAGAAAATAGAAAATAATTTCTAAAAAATTCGTAATAATTGATTGAATAAATAAAAACGTAATTACAATATTTTAAATAACAAACTAAACCCTAGGATGATATAAATAGTATATAAACTTATTATTTATAGACATCTCCTATTCTTACTAGACTTTATGTTTTTTGGCAAAAAATAGTAAGTTTCCAATCTAGCTCAACCACGTAATTATCCTAAGTTTTCTAATCCATTTTCATGTTGGGCACAACTCCTACAATTCAACGGATCAAAAGTTATAATCAAACTAAAACTTACTATTTGTAGTAAAAATTAAAATAAAATAAGTTGATGACCATCGATCTGATCGATTCTAGCAAATCCGGCATGGGTAACCCGATATAGCTGGGTTGGTTGGCTTAAATAGCTTGAGCTACCCAAAATCGTATATTATATGTCCCAAAACTCATCTCGGATTGCGAGATACGACTGTTTTACGGTGTTGACAGCCCGGATCAGTTCCATCTTTGGTCGGGCTTCCTCTAGTCCATCTTGGCCATGAAAATGTGTGTGGCTTGTTCTACATCAACTATGAGCAGATTCAAAATTCACTTGGGCCACTTAGTAGGAGTGAGAATGGAAATGTCAACCATTGAAAACATCCAGGATCCCATCATGATGCTTATATGCCATCCAAACCATTCATAATGTCATTAACACATGAATAAACTGTAGGCACAAATGTCATCCTGATTCAAAACTTCTTTGGCCCCCAAAAGGTTTCCAATGGTAGGTGTTCAATCCACCCTATTCCCATGACCACATACTAAAGCAACCCACAATCCACGTCACCTTGGTCAAAACCATGCATGGGGTGAGCCTCTCTCATATTCATTGTACATGCTAAAAATTCGGTTGATCCAAAAATCATATGGACCAACCACAAGGAACAACAAAAAATCACTCCTAGAATCTCTAAACTCACGTGGTGTATCCCATCCAAGTGTAGCCCATCTAAGTTGCGGAATTGCCTGGCATTTGGATGTCCCTTCATTTTTGTGGGGCTTGTTTAGCGACTAGATTTGATGGCATATACACAAAATGCTAGGCCCAAGCACAATATGAAAGTTTCTATCATGGGCGTCCCTTTCCCATTACTCCCGGTTATTTCATGTAGTGTGGCTTATTGGCATTAGGTGTTTTGGAAAGCCAATAATGATGGTTATGATCATATAAATTGATGACCACATGTCTGTTCTTAAGTGGAAAACCTCATTTATGATTTTATGGGTGAAAGGGTTTTCTCTAGTTGTCCTAGAAAAAGAAGAATTTGGGCACAACAACCAATGGCTTGGGACAGTTGTATTTCATGAATCTCAGTATTTTAAATTCCATGGCCATGGTAGCGGGATTTGGTAATCCATGAAAGGTAAATTAATTACCCCATATGATGGATTCATGGACGAGTTGGAGTGGAAGTTCTCCACTATCAAGCTCAATGATGAGTTGGTGTTTCATAGATATAGGCTTTTGTTATTAGACTTGGTTGGATACTTGCAATGGATGATCACGTCAAGTCACTGAACTAGGAGACCTATCATGTTTGAGACATATTCGACTTATGTATGTAGCAGATTGGGCTAATCCTTAGACCTGAGGTCATGTTGGAATTTCTTAATCCTACTGTAGTATGCTTTTATTTACTTTGGGAGGTTACATTAGTGTGTGGTTGGGTGCATGCATTAGGATGTGCTATAAGAAGCTTGTATATATACTCCAACATAGGATTCGTTGGTTACCTTGAGGAACTTAGTTGTGACTTAGATCTTAGTGATTGGACAATTCATCAAGTGTTTTTCGAGCTAGGCCCAATGCCAAAAAGGTTTTTAATATTTAGTTGAAGTTTTTAACCATTAAAATTATTTTATTTTTGCTTTATGGACATCTAGTGGTTGAGATCTTGTGATCCACCTCTTAAGCATGCGATTTTGGTCAAGAGTGGATGCTAGTTATTGGAGGGATTTAGTCAATTTGGGTGTATGAATTTAGCAAGTATACAGATTTTTTCATGATGTAGGGCAATACCAAAGTCTGTATAGGTGAGATGCACCATAACCAGTGTTCTCTCTATTCCTTCTTATAAATAGATTTCGCTGGAAAAAGGATTAAGAGCAATAAAGAGCCTTGGATCGACGTCCCTGCCCCCTTGGGACACATGAGGTGTGTGCATGATATATATATATATATATATATATATATATATATATATAGAGAGAGAGAGAGAGAGAGAGAGAGAGAGAGAGAGAGAGAGAGAGAGTTTTCCTACGTTGGAAGATCGTCATTGGTTTGGTTTACCGTAGCAATCGAACTATAGAAAATAGAAATCAAAGCTATGATTGTGATATGGTTTTATGCTTGTTTTAAAATAAGAAAATTTTGAAAACTCTATTGCATTTCAAAAACTTACCAACATGACCAACGTATGATATTTGGATTATGATGATTTTTGGGCATTGGGCCTAACATGGGGCACAATCATATTTAGTTTTGTCTGAGGTGGGGCAAGCCGCCAAGCATTTTCTAGCCTTCAGAGTTCTTCTCTTACATAGTAATATGCACTTGTCTCTAGCCATAAATCATCTCTACAAGAAAAATGGTAGTAACAAACCCTTTCAAGAACAATGACAAAAAAAAAAAAAAAAATTTGCACTCACCAATGGTAGTCATCATCCTACTTGATGTAGAACTGTTAGACAAGCCAC
Source organism: Liriodendron chinense (assembly GCA_003013855.2). Lineage (NCBI taxonomy): Eukaryota > Viridiplantae > Streptophyta > Magnoliopsida > Magnoliales > Magnoliaceae > Liriodendron > Liriodendron chinense. The sequence continues at coordinate 3,140,363 of ML058339.1, read as the reverse complement.
ATACCTTGTATAATTGATTCTGTCTTTTATTATTTTCCTTGTATATGGCTGTACATCTCTATATATTCAACCTTTTGGGGTTTTCTCAATAGACAAGAACCAAAGGGGGATTCTTCTTTTATTGTAGTCTCTTTGCTTTCATGGTATCAGAGACATAAAGATCCCCAGCAACCCATCTCTGCTCCACCATCTTTAGCTGCATGTCATCGGCACTACCCTCGTCAGATCCGACATCTCATTCATCACCGGCGCCACCCGCTGCTATCCTGCTGCACCCTTGCTGCATCCCTGTTGTTCCGGCACCCCTGTTGCTGCTACCCTCAAGACCCCTCCGACCTGCCCCCAAGCCCCATCCGACCACCCCCATGCTCCGTCCGACCACCCCGCAGCCCCCTATCCCCGTCCAACCACCCCTGCTGCTCTGGCCAACCACCCCGCAGCCCCCAGGCCTTGTCCGACAGCCCCCAGGTCCCGTCCGATCACCCCAGCTGCTCCGGTCGACCACCCCGCAGCCCCATAGTCCTGTCCGACCACTCCCAAACCCATCCGCAACCCTGTCCAACCAACCCCAGCCTATTTCCGATCAACCCTAGCCCTATCCATCCACCCCCAACCCCCTTTCCGACCAAACCCAGCCCTCTCCCACCCCTGCTCCCTGCTTCCTGCATCCGGTACCACCAACTGTGTCCAGGACCACCGTGCTGCATCGTGTTGCTGCCTATTATTGCGTCCCTTGTTGTTGCATCCAGATCTACTCCCAAAATCTGCTGCTGCAAGGTACATACTTCCTTAGCGTGTTTTACATCACTTCAGATCTATGGACAACGATTCCTCCCGTATGGATGCCCCACATGTGGTTTCAATGGTACCAACTACAGTCTATGGGCCATTCACTTTCAGAGTTTTCTTAAGGGCCATGGTTTGTGGGGACTAATTGATGGATCTGTTACTGTCCCCATAGATGCTGAAAAATTAGTTGAGTGGGAAATAAAGAATGGACAGATTATTACCTGGATTCTTGATTCAGTCGATCGGTCAATTGCTGTTGGCCTCACGCCACACCGCATTGCTAAGGCAATGTGGGAGCATCTCCAGACAATTTATCAACAGAGTAATGCGGCTCGGTTATACCGACTGGAACAAAGTTTGGTTCACCTTACTCAAGGTGATAAAAGTATTCAAACATTCTACTATGAGATTATTAGAATTTGGACAGAGATGGCTATGATGGATCCAGAATTTCCTCATGACTTTAAGATATTCCAAACAATGCACGATAGTGCGCAAGTTCGACAGTTTCTTATGAAGCTGCGTCCGGAATTTGAACATTGTCGGGCTGATCTCCTGAACCGTAGCCCAACTCCCTCTTTGAATTCGGTTATTAATGATTTACTAGCTGAGGAACAATGACTGAAAGTTCTCTCCCACTTCCCTCACTCTGGGATCATCTAATCCGGTACTCGCTGTATCCACATCTGCACCAAACCATGGTTCCACTCCTTTAACTTGTCGTGGCTGCAATAAAGTGGGACATGTCGTTGCTCAGTGCAAAGATTGGTGCGCTTATTGTCGACGAACTGGTCATGGTATTCAGGACTGTCGTTCACGTGCCTATGTATACTCTTTCAGCTGTGGACGTAGTGGTCGAGGTCGTGGTCGTGGTCGCGCTCTTTCTGCTACTTCTGCCACTATTTCTTCCGAGTCTTCTGTTAGTGATACTGCATCTACTATTTCTGCTGAAGGACTTTCCTCACCTTTGACTCCTGCGATGCTCTAGCAGATAGTGCAGACCCTTTCTACTGCCGGTATGTCAGGTATATCCTCATCTTCTATATGGTTCTTCGATTCGGGTGCTTCTAATCATATGATTGGTGACGTATCACATCTTCGCGACATTCATCCCTACACTGGCAATCAAGCTATTTCTACTGTGGATGGCACTAGACTACCCATTCAGTCTGTTGGTTCATTGATTTTTTCTCCTTCTGTTCATTGCAAGTTCACCCTTCGTAATGTGTTTCATGTCCCTAAACTTTCCTCAAATTTGATTTCTGTTGGTCAACTTACATCCAATAATTGCTTAGTCATATTTCTTCTAATCTGTTGTTTTGTGCAGGATCTGGCAACAGGGAAGGTACTTGGGAGGGGTAGGCAGCATGATCGTCTGTACGTGCTGGATTTTGACCCATCTGTCACTTCGGCTCGTTGTTTCTTTTCTCCATCTTCCTCAGATATTTGTTCAGCAAATAAAATGTGGAAACTTTGGCACTTTCGCCTGGGTCATCCACATTCTGATCGATTGATTTAGTTATTTTCTTCTGGTATGTTAGGGAACATTTCTATTAATAAAAGTAATTTGGATTATTCTTGTTCTTCCTATTGTCTTTCAAAAAGTAAGTACATTCCCTTTCCTCTAAGTACTACAAAATCATCATCTATGTTTGAGGTAATGCATACGGATGTTTGGGGTCCTTCACCAATTATGTGACTCTCTAGATTATGATACTATGTTATATTCATTGATGATTTTACACGTTACACTTGGATTTATTTTTTGCACTCTAAGTCACAAGTTTTTGAAAAATTCAAGATATTTTACTCTATGGTGGACACTCAATTTCGGGTAAAAATTCAAACTCTCCGCTCTGACTTAGGAGGAGAGTATCTCTCCACTAATTTTCGTACATATCTTTGGGGTTATGGGATTATTCATCAAACCACTTGTTCTGATACTCCACAACAGAATGGGATGGCTGAACGAAAGAATCGTCATATCGTTGAAACTGCAAACACCCTGATGATAGCCATCATTGTTCCTCGTTCTTTCTGGGCAGAAGCTATGATGCATTCAGTCTACTTGATTAACAGGTTGCCAACCAAAGTTCTGAGCAGTAAATCTCCCTACTTTATTCTCACCGGTTTACTTCCTACATATTCCACATTTTGTGTTTTTGGTTGTGTATGTTATGTTCACCTGGCATCACGTGAACGTAACAAAATCTCCCCCAAATCAGTCAAATGTATGTACTTGGGATTTGGAGAAACTCAAAAGGGTTTTCGGTGCTATGATCCGGTCTCTCGTCGTGTTCGGGTGTCACGACATGTTGTTTTTCTTGAGCATATTACCTTTCATTCATCTGTTCCTCTTCCACAAACACCAAACTCTCCGGGTCTTACTATTTTTCCTAACATTCCTTTTGCCTCGAGTACACTCTCTCATCCTTTGCAGGTTTATTCACAACGACCACGTACAGATCCACCACGTAGTGCTCTCCCTACTGTACCTGTTGCCGATCTAGTACCCCACCTTGATACGTTTTTCCACTCGTGTACATCGACAACCTGATTGCTTGATATACTCTATGTCTGCCATGAATGCTACTCTAGATACTGTCTCTATTCCTACTTCATACTCTCAGGCAGCCACTCATGATTGTTGGAAGAAGGCTATGGCAGAAGAACTAGAAGCATTGGATGATAACCATACGTGGGACATTGTCACTCAACCCACCGACCAACAATTAATTGGTAGTAAATGAATTTATTTTGTAAAACTCAAGTCTGACGGATCATTGGATCGATATAAGGCTCGGCTCGTCGCTCAGGGATACAAACAGGAGCACGGAATTGATTACGATGAGACATTCGCTCCTGTGGCCAAGATGAAAACTGTTCGCACTCTTCTGGCAATATCATCCGTTCGTTCTTGGCCACTCGCTCAGATGGATGTGAAAAATGATTTTCTTCATGGAGACCTCCAAGAAACAGTATATTTGAAACCACCTCTTGGCTCCTTGATCTCTGCCAATAAGGTATGTCATCTGAAGAAAGCTCTGTACGGCCTCAAGCAGGCATCTTAGGCATGGTTTTAACGCTTTTACGATGTTGTTACAGGTACTGGCTTTACTCAAAGTGGTCATGACCCATCCTTATTTTTACGCACCATTGATCGCGGAATTGTCGTTGTTCTCGTATATGTTGACGACTTACTCCTGACTGATAGCGATGCTACTGGCATTTCGACATTAAAGGAAGTTCTGAAATCATCCTTTAAGATGAAGGATCTCGCCATCTGACATACTTTCTTGGGCTTGAATTTTCACGTTCTAAACGTGAGATCCTGGTCAGCCAGCGTAAATATACCAAGGATCTCCTTGCCTTGGCCTCATTGACGGATCAGAAGATAGTTCAGACTCCCTTAGAATTTAACGTTCAATATGGACATGAAGATGGTGATCTCCTTGCGCAACCAACATTATACCGCCGTTTGGTTGTGAGTCTGGTTTATTTAACAATGACTCGCCCTGATATCAATATGGATATTTATGTTTTCCCTTCATCTATGTTTGTGGGAACTTATGAACAGGTTGGATGATAAATAAACATCACTGTAGACCCTAGGAAGATTCCAACGTGGACGTCATTATCACTATGGTTCGGTCCACTCAAGCTTTGGATATGCTTCAATTTTGTGCTCATAACCTAAAATGAGCTGATAAAATAGATGGATGATGTGGATAAGACACATACATTACAGTGGTTCCCCTCTGCATCCCTAGTTGGGTCGGGTTGACTCAAAGACCGATTCGGCTCAACTTGTTATTTAATAATCAAGCTTAATTATGACAATAGCAGCTACTACGAATATAAAAGCAAAAGAATTTCACAAAAATATACCTATTTATTATACAATTTACATTCCAATACCTTTAAAAAAATGGTTTTGAATAAACTACTCTCTTAATTTAAGTAATTATCACGTGCGTGGATTCACTATGGCCCCGACTAGGCCCAGGCTAGAGGAAGTTCCTGTGGTCGGAAGCCATATAGGGCCCACAGAGATGCGGTGAGAATCGTTAATTTCTCAACCTCACAATGGAATAGGACTATTGATGTACGGAGGGCGTGGTAAGGTCGAGCACCGTCTTCCTCACCGAATAAATACCTTGAATCCATAAGGCTTTCGAGAATTCTCAATCAGACTTCTTCGAATCCACAAGGGAAGAAAACAAAAAATAATTTCTAAGAAATTCGTAATAATTGATTGAATGAATAAAAATGTAATTACAATGCTTTAAATAAAAACTAAACCCTAAGATGATATAAATAGTATATAAACTTATTATTTATAGACATCTCCTATTCTTATTAGACTTCGTGGTTTTTAACAAAAAATAGTAAGTTTCCAATCTGCCTCAACCACATAATTCTCCTAAGTTTTCTAATCTCTTTTCAGGTTGGGCACAACTCCTACAACTCAACGGATCAAAAGTTATAATCAAATTAAAACTTACTATTTATAGTAAAAATAAAATAAAACTAGGTTGATGACCATCGATCTGATCGATTCTTGCAAATCCGGCATGGGTAGCCCATCATAGCTGGGTTGGTTGGCTTAAATAGCTTGAGCTACCCAAAATTATATATTATGTCCCAAAACTCATCTCGGATTGCAAGATACGACCGTTTTACAGTGCTGACCGCCCGTATCACTTCCATCTTTGGTCGGGCTTCCTCTAGTCCATCTTGGCCATGAAATTGTGTATGGCCCGTTCTACATCAACTACGGGTAGATTCAAAATTCACTTGGCCCACTCGGTAGACGTGAGAATGGAAATGTCAACCATTGAAAACTTCTAGGATCCCACCATGATGCTTATATGCCATCCAAACCATTCATAATGTCATTAACACAAGAATAAACTATAGGCACAAATGTCATCTTGATTCAAAACTTCTTTGCCCCCCCCCCCCCCCCCCCCCCCCCCCCCCCCAAAGAAAGTTTCCAATGGTAGGTGTTCAGTCCACCCTATTCCCATACCACATACTAAAGCAACCCACAATCCACGTCACCTTGGTCCAAACCATGTATGGGGTGAGCCTCTCTCATATTCATCGTACATGCTAAAAATTCGATTGATCCAAAAATCATATGGACCAACCACAAGGAACAACAAAAAATCACTCCTAAAATCTCTAGACTCACGTGGTGTAGCCCATCTAAGTTACGTAGCCCATCTAAGTTACGGAATTGCCTGGCATTTGGATGTCCCTTCATTTTCGTGGGGCTCGTTAAGTGACTAGATTTGATGGCATATACACATAATGCTAGGCCCAAGCATAATATGAAAGTTTCTATCATGGGCGTCCTTTTCCCCATTACTCCCGATTATTTCATGTAGTGTGGCTTATTAGCATTAGGTGTCTTGGAAAGCCAATAATGATGGTTATGATCGTATAAATAATGACCACATGTCTTTTCTTACGTGGAAAACCTCATTTATGATTTTATGGGTGAAAGGGTTTTCTCTAGTTGTCTAGGAAACGAAGAATTTGGGCACAAAAACCAATGGCTTGGGACAATGGCCATGGTAGCGGGACGGGGTAATCCGTGAAAGGTAAATTAATTACCCTATATGATGGATTCATGGATGATTTGGAATGGAAGGCCTCCACCATCAAGCTCAATGATGAGTTAGTGCCTATGCCCTACCCTTATGAGTCTTATTTTCATGGATCTAGGCCTTTGTTTTTAGACCTGGTTGGACACTTGCAATGGATGATCACGTCAAGTCATTGAACTAGGAGACCTATCATGTTTAAGACATATTCTACTTATGTATATGGCACCTTCGACTAATCCTTAGACCTGAGGTCATGTTGGAGTTTCATGATCCTGCTGTTGTATGCTTTTATTTACTTTGGGAGGTTACATTACTGTGTAGTTGGGTGCATGCATGGATGTGGTATAAGAAGCTTGTATACTCCAACATAGGATTCATTGGTTACCTTGAGGAACTTAGTTGTGACTTAGATCTTAGTGATTGGACAATTCATCAAGTGTTTTTCTAGTTAGGCCCAATGCCGAAAAGGTTTTTAATAATTAGTTGAAGTTTTTAACCATTAAGATTATTTTATTTTTGTTTGACGGACATCTAGTGGTTGAGATCTTGTGGTCCACCTCTTAAGCATGCGATTTTGGTCAAGAGTGGATGCTAGTTATTGGAGGGATTTAGTCAATCTGGGTGTATGAATTAGGCAAGTATACAGATTTTTTTATGATGTAGGGCATATACCAAAGTCTGTGTAGGTGAGATGCACCATAACCAGCATTCTCTCTGTTCCTTCTTATAAATAGATTTAGCTGGAAAAATGATAAGAGCAATAAAGAGCCTTGGATCGATGTCCCTACCCCCTGGGGACACATGGGGTGTGTGTGTGTGTGTGTGTGTGTGTGTATATATATATATATATATATATATATATATATATAGAGAGAGAGAGAGAGAGAGAGAGAGAGAGAGAGAGAGAGAGAGAGAGAGAGAGAGAGAGAGAGAGAGAGAGAGTTCCTATGTTGGAAGATAGTCATCAGTTTAGTTTACCAGAGCAATCAGACGATAGAAATCAAAGCTATGATTGTGATATGGTTTTATGCTTGTTTTAAAATATGAAAAATTTGAAAACTCTATTGCATTTCAAAAACTTACCAACATGACCGACATATGATATTTGGATTATGATGATTTTTGGGCATTGGGCCTAACATGGGGCATAATCATATATAGCTATGTCTGAGGTGGGGCAAGCGGCCAAGCATTTTCTGGCCTTCAGAGTTCTTCTCTTACATAGTAATATGCACTTGTCTCTAGCAATAAATCATCTCTACAAGAAAAATGGTAGTAACAAACCCTTTCAAGAACAATGACAAAAAAAATTAATTTGCACTCACGAGTGGTAGTCATCATCATACTTGATGTAGAACAAGAACCCCCTGATGAAGGGTGTGGATCAAGCACATTCCTATCGCACATGGACCGAAAAAAAAGATTAAGGAAAAGTCGAAAAAATCGACTATTTTTCCATGGATGGACCAAAAGGTGGACCATAAATTGGCCATAACTTTTGATCCGGGAGGAGTTACGGGACGCAAAACATATAGATTCCCACTAAAATCACATTTTGTTGTGAACTGACCCACAATAGTGCATGTACATCCGTTTCGCCAGAAATCACGTAGTTAAAGCAAAAAACGGGATTTTAGGAAACTCACTATTTTTAGTAATTCCGATTTTTAGTGTTTCCTTCTTTTTAAAGTTTTATTTATTTAGGAGTTTCTATTTTTGTTGAATAGTGAGTTTTAGAAAAAGTCTGCTTAGTAGTAGTGTTTAATTAGAATTTTACTAGTTTTAGTAACTTTCTATTTCAGGAAACTTACTATTTTTAGTAAGTATGAATTAGGGTTTAGCTTATTACTTAAAAGCATTGTAATCACGATTTTAATTTTTCAATCTATTATTTTATATTTCCTAGGAATTATTTCCTTTTATCTTCTCGTGGACTCAAGAACGCCTTGTGGATTCAAGAACGCCTTGTGGATTCAAGGCATCCATCCAGTGAGGGAGACAGTGATCGACCTTACCACACCCTCCCTGCATCAATGGTATTATAGTGAAGAGTCCACTCAGGCTGATGTCTCTTTACAAAGGAATGGACAAAATCTCTACTGACATTGATTAAGGGATTCATTATCTTTCGGAGGGAATGAAAGCTCTCCACCGGGAGAGACGGTTAGCCATACAAGGTATATAGGCACCTCTCTACTGTTTTGCGGATGTGTTAATTACACCCCATACTCATGGTGATGTTCACCATTCCGTTGTGGTTGAATCACAAAACCAAGTTGCTTGTAGAGCACTCCCGATGATGAGTCACAGGGTTACCCCGATCAATCACACTCAACTAATTAATTCTACAGGAGGGCAATACTCTTCCCAACTTCAATGGCTAGGATCGCATCAACGAATGGCTCTCTGAAGTTGAGTACCACTTTGACTACATGCAGATTTTTGAAGACAGAAAAGTTCCAATCACAGTACACTATTTGAAGGGTGGCGCTTTTGCTTGGTAGGAATACATTCAGCATTGTCAGAAGCAAGAGATGAAAGCACCGATACGTTCGTGGCTACGGATGAAATGACGGATGTTGAGACGATTTCAATTCCTATACGATGGCGATGATGATCTGGCACTATCCCAGATACAGGAGACCCTCTCGAAGCTTTCCAAGTGGAGGGGCGATCTTCTGTTCCTGGTCAAAATCCCATTGACAAATCTGACGGGGCGAGCGAGATCCCTTGCTTAGAAGAGGAATATCACATACCAACCCACCATCATCTCAATTTTTTTTTGAAATTCTAGAATTATTCAATCAATTATTCAACCCACCATCATTCTAATCACGATTTTAATTATTCAATCAATTATTTTATATTTCCTAGGAATTATTTCCTGAACTCGAGAATGCCTTGTGGGTTCAAGGCATCTATCCGATGAGGGAGACGGTAATCGACCTTACCATGCCCTCCCTGCGTCAATACTTGCGGCCAGTTCTATGATCTTCATCCTCATCTTCAGCCAAAGCCTAAAAACATTGCTAATAATACTAAAACTGGGTGGGGAGTGCCTTATGAGGTCTCTAGAGGAATCATTTTTGGATTAGGACCGTACATGTTGCACGTCTTTTCTTTTTTGGTCCACAAGTGAATTTGTTTGACCTGAGCTGTTTGAACGGAATTGTCAACCTTCTATCTTTTCTGATTTTTAAGAATTGTTAGCTAGTTTAATTATAACTTTAAGATGACATCATGGGTTGATTGCACTAGGTATGGACCTACGATTGTACTAGGTTTGGACAGGACCGGCGCATCATCCTTGTTTTAAATATTCTTCAAAAAACTACAGGCCCCACTTGAGCATTATACAAGAATGGACTATTATTGTTAGAGATTGGATTTAGGTAGTCTTAACTAAACATAGGGCTAGTCTTCTCTCTACTTTCTAAATTTCACCCTATTCTCTTTTGCTCCTTTTACATGGTATCAGGTTCTCTAACACTATGTTCTACTAATATGGTATGATGTCCTAGGGAGGAATGAAACAGGACATGAAATGGAAAAATAAATACAAAATCTAACAGATATCATCATTTCAGGAGCAATGAGAATGCAATGGCTGACAGGATAGGAAAGGAGATTTTTCTTCTTTTTTGTGTTTGGAGTGGGACTCTTCCCTCTCCCTTTTAAATTTCTTGAATGGTGATAGGATCTATATATTAACTCTGCCAAGAAAAATAAAATAAAATTTTTGAACAGGACAGCCAGATGGATTCAAAATTCTGGCCAAGATCAACTCAGGCCAGCCCATGGATAGCACGGCTATTGGCCATGGTGTGTAGGCAATTTCATATTGCCACACTTGAGAGAGATTTGAATGATTGGATTTTTGCCTTGCATTTGTTGCCACAGTCCAATCGCAATCGCATGTGATAGGAAGTGAATCCAGCCTCAATCCCATTCACATCATCTTGCAGAAGGTCAAAGCAAGTGGGCCCCACTTGATCGGAATTTAACTAGAGCTGTGTGTCCTTTACTTTTCAATCACAGAATACCTGAAAGTCGATATCACTTCCACTGGATTAGTGTTAAATTGGCACCTAATAACAATTATCCCATGGTAAATTTCTGATATGAGAATAAACTGGCAGATCATTATGAACAGTGATTATTGCTGACATGATGGCAATTATTTCACATGTAAAAGATCATGATCACTTGTTTAACTTGTATTCTCACCTATTTAACTCGCATTAGGAAGATGTATAGACATAAAATGAAAAAAAAAAAAAAAGAGGGAAGAGGGAAGAATGCAAACAGTTACTTGATACGTATTATCCTAATTACAACTTGGGCATTTTCCTTGCCTGACTAAAAGCGATTTTCTAATGAGAAACGGAAAATCTTGTTCATTTCATTTGTATTCTATTGCATAATTCAACAGGTGATGTGTATTGCAGCTATTCCTTGAGGAGATCATAGAAAACTTTTTTGCTTTCTGTAGCTTCCGATCCACAAACCCTAACACCAAAACAGACATAGCTCGATTCAATCACTACATAACATAAAACATACAAAAAGAACAAAAAGAAAAAAAGAAAAAGAAAATAGAAAATCAGTTCAACATGATAATTGGCGGCAACATAGCTTCAACAAGGCTATGACGATTGTGATGATCAGTTGAACATGATAGATGCATGAAGGTGGGAAAAAATCCATGTGGGGCTAATGAACTCACACTCTATGGTGCAGTTCAAGCTTGTGTTCAGCTAATATCTTAAGCATGATAGGATAGTGACACTAGACGCTTGCCGTCCATGTGCGTGTAGACCCAAGCTGTTCTACATGCTACCAGATACAAGCTGCATTTCAGATAGGTACCACTGTGCATGTACCAAGGCACAAGAATCAAGTTGGCCCACTCATCATGTGGGTAATCAGTGTTTGAAACAAATGGATTGCTAGAAAGATCTCGACCTAGTTTTTCAGCCACCCATTTTGTTACCTACATTGTGGCCCTTTTATTGTTCATCTCTTGAACTGCATAAATTTTTCTTGCTTGTTTCTTCTCATTTTGTTCCTAGTCATATCAGGAAACTCCGTCACTTAAGGGGTGGAAGTAGGATATGGAGTGACGCTGGGAGGGCATGGTAAGGTCGAGACCGTCTCCCCCACCGGATAAATACCTTGAGTCCACAAAGCCTCCGGAAATCCTCAACCGGACTTCCTCGAATCTACGAGAGGGAGAGATGATAAAACAGTAAATAATTCCTAGAAAATTCGTAATAATTGATTAAATGCCAAATAATGTGATTAAAATGCTTTAAATAATAAACTAAACCCTAGAAAAAAGAATTAAGAGTCCAAAAGATATGATCAAAACAAAACTTACTTATAGTAAAATCAAAATAAAACTAGCCTAACAACCGTCAATCAGGTCGAATCTCACAATTCCGGCGTGGGCAACCCGGCATTGCCGGGTTGGCTGGCTTTTCTAGCTCGAGCTACCCCAAAATTATATATTATACGTCCAGAAACTCATTCCGAATTGCAAGATACAACCGCTTTACGGTCCTGATGGTCTGTGTCACTTCCAACCTCGACCTGTCTTCTTTTTGTCCATCTGAGCCATGAAATAGTCAGCAATCCGCTCTACATCATGGAGGAAGAGTTAGCTAGTCTTCATCTTAGTGAAACTTGGGAGTTGACCAGTCTTCCAGCCGGAAAGCGTGTTGTTGGATATCAGTCAGTGTACAGAATTAAATTTTAGCCTGACGGTATTGTGAAAAGATTTTTAGTTGCTAACATATACATTGAGACTCTTGGTGATGCAGGACAACTAACCACTTGCTCTAAAAGCTCGAACTGCTAGAGTGTGGCGAATCAATCCCTTTATCTCATAGCCCAGGTTGAGAGGGCCCCGAATCCACGGGTTCACCTCAAGGCCCCGAATCCACAGGTCACCCTAAGCCCTCGGTCGAATCCTCCTACGTGGGCCCCGAATCCACGGTCCCCCTAAGTCCACAGGCACTGAGTCCACAGCCGACCCCACCCCGAATGTGCTCCTGAGTCCACAGGCCGCCCCACTCGAGCCCGGTGTGAAAATGCCCCTGCATTATTCACCTCCGGTGAGGAGTTTCGAACACGAGACCTCCCGCTCTGATACCAATTTGATGCAGGACAACTAACCACTTGCTCTAAAAGCTCGAACTGTTAGAGTGTGGCGAATCAATCCCTTTATCTCATAGCCCAAGTTGAGAGGGCCCTGAATCCACGGGTTCACCTCAAGGCCCCGAATCCACAGGTCACCCTAGGCCCTCGGTCGAATCCTCCTACGTGGGCCCCGAATCCACGTGTGGGTCCGAATCCACGGTCCCCCTGAGTCCACAGGCACTGAGTCCACAGCTGACCCCACCCCGAATGTGCTCCTGAGTCCACAGGCCGCCCCACTCGAGCCCGGTGTGAAAATGCCCCTGCATTACTTGGTGTGGTTTATACCGAGACATTCTCTCTGTCAACAAGCTCAACTCCATTTGTGTCATTATTTTTGTCATGGTTAATCATGAATGGTCGTTATTCTAGCTTGATACTAGAAACACTTCTTTATGGAGATCTCAACAAGGAAGTCTATATGGAGCAACCACCTAGGTTTGTTGCTCGGGGAGAGTCGAATAAGATGTGTAAGTTAAGAAAGGAGATTTATGGATTGAAGAAGCTCCGTGCGTGATTTTACAAATTTAGTATAGTTGTGTTAGCTGTGCATGTTATAACAGAGCCATGCTGACCATTCAATCTTCATACAAGGAGGTGTCCCTAAGTTGAAAAATGTTGGGATGTTCATGGAAAGTCAACAAAGACTAATCAGGCATATCTTACATTGGAGAGAGCAGTGGGCTTATCCAACTAGTTCTATGCCTACAACTCAACAATCATGTACATTTGGAGAGACGATTATACTTACTCAAGAAGAGTATTCCAAGTTGCTGAAAAATCTATAGAATCAGTTTGTTCCTCTTATTTTTACACTACTTCCACTCCTATGGCTATATATGTGACCAAAAGTATAGCTTGTTTAGGATCCAAGTTCCCTATTCCATGGGTCATTGATTTTAGAGAATTTGACTATATAACATATAACAAGTAGGTCTAGTGCATTTTCCTTTATTAATATAGTGTTAGCGAGTTCATTTTTCACTTTGGCAGATGGTACCTAGTCCAAATTATTTGAAAAAAGTCCAAAGTATTTGAAAAGGGCACCATTCATCCAAGTTCTTCCTTTTCATTACCATTTGTCTTTTATATCCTTAAATTCTCTTTAAGTCTTCTGTCTATTAGCAAACTCACCAAATCTCTTAACTACTTTGTGACTTTCTATAATACATTGTGACTTTCTATCATACATATAGTAGTCTCTTAACTACTTTGTGACTTTCTATCATTAACATAGTGTGTTTTAGGATCTAAAGACGAATAAGAAGATTGGTGGAGAACACCACCAACCAACATAATTGAATGAGTTTGGAAAGATGACAACATGACCAAGACACACAAGATTGGTACAACGAGCCTTACCTAGATAGGATATCTAAGACCAAACCTTTGTTACTATCCTGACTAGAATTGAATCCACAGACCCACCATGATGAACTCGGCTAACCAGCCTCATAACTAAGTGGACTGTAAATCCCATTAACTAAACCACCTAAACCCTGTCCCTAGCATGGTGTGAAGTCACATCAGATCTACAAGTTGTAGCACCCTGAAGAAACACAAAATATGATATATTTGCATGACACACTCCTCAAGTCAAATAAAAGGGAACATAGTGCTTAAAATTCACGAAAGTTACTACTTAGTACCTAATTACTGTAACATCGATGCAAGCTAGTCCTTGTTGTCCCACAGCTGTGCCACACTCTTGTACGGGCCCTCATTCTTGTTTACAAAGAAATCTTCTCCATCTAAGACTCTCCTCTGCACAGATCATGATCATGGCCACATATACAAGTACAAATCACACAATGATAGTTAAACAGAGCTTTGCTAAGCGCATACGCATGTACAAGGCAGCTCATACACGCTAGTGCCATGTGGTCGACATGTGCAATATTCAGGCCCTCCATCAACGGGTCTGGCTGTGTAGATGTTCTCGCCCAAAAATAAATCTGTACCATTCAGCAAGTGGGCCATGTTAGTAAGAGAATTCCATCCAAGTTTTTTCCTTCGGTGCGTACACACACGCACACTTGTAAATTGTGGCCTACCTGGCGAACCCATGGACCACCTCATTTGTGGGAGTGAGAGCAGTCATGAATGTTCGGATCTCACACCAATGTGTAATGCTGGCACATGTGTGGAATGTAGATGAGCTGCCTTGTTCATGCATTTGGCCTAGCAAAGTACGTGAACTGTTCAATCTGATTGTGGATGCATACAACTGTCCACGTGTAGGATGGATCATTAGCCTAAAATCGAACTGATTGCATATTTCAAACCTTTTAGTAGTCTATTTTTGAACAACCATAGGCAATCAATGGATTAACATGATTTCTCTAATCTATGCCAATTTCAAATCATGACCCATCTCATTGTTTCTATTTTGGTCCATCCAAATGAATTGGCGTTGCAACAACACCAACCAACATAGTTGCATGAGACTGGACGACCAGCACTCAAGATTAAACGAAGGATTTTCGCGTACCTGGTTGGGGATGCTACTCACTTGAAAATCTTCCTGTGGAATCTCCCACCCAGCAACCATATCCTGTCCGGATGTGTTGATTTGGAGATGGCACTTGTGCCTCTTTGGAGAGCCCACTTCACCAAGACCTGACCTGGGCTTTTATTTAGCTTCTTGGCAACCTGATTTGTGTGGTACATGTATACATAAGATAGAATAAGAAGAGAGAGTAACTCTGGAAAGAAAAAAGGGTGCAACACCAGGGCTGTCAATGGGTACATGGATTCGGAGATTTCTGATGCATCAGAGATGAGATTTAAATGGGTCCAGTTCAGATTTTTGGGCTGTTAAAAGAAATAGATTCCCACCATCTTGGATGCTGAAATAAATCAGGCCTGCCTCGACTAATGATTAATTTTAATTGGGTTGGGACCGGTTCGGGTACTTAGTTTTAATATTATCAATACTCCTATTTGCACTTGGATGCTTAGACAATCCAATCAATCGGCGTAGACCATTCAGTAGGTCCAACGCACATTCCACGGGCCACCAAACAAACATCACACTGATCTGGCAAATATTTACCATTTGATCAAAGAACTTTATTGCGGACGGTCAAGATTGTTTACATAAAACTATGTCGATGCAACCATTCGATCCATCTATTTGTTAGGTACCATCATGAATTGCTGATGATGCTAGCTTTTGTTACACTATCATAATCGGTTATGGAGAAAAGGATGGTTATTGGAAATAAGACCATCAATGATGGATTGGGTCATCCCATCAGTGTGATGTTTGCATCCAATACTGTGAAATATGTTTTTGATTTAACAGACGGTTCAAATTGACTGATTGGACAGTGCAATTGAACTAATGCAACTAGGAGCCCTATAACTTGTGTTATGAAGCAGTGGAGCATTTCTCCTAAATGTTAAAGGCATATCTAGTAGGAGGTGTTTGTTGCTGGTTTTTATAATTCTTGCTTGGTTTTTAGGAAAACCAAATACTAGGCCAACTCTTAACATTCTTCAGAAAACATAATAACCAGGGAACAAATTTCTCAGCAACCAAACGAGCCCCTAGCAACCGAATGAGGATTGCTAAAGCCCACAAGCATGTAGGAGAGCCTACCCACATGCCAATGTGGCACATGTGCACGATATGGTCAGTTCGAGGTGTAGATGCCCTTACATGTTTGTGAGATCCAATCCATCGATTAGGTGGGTCTGATGGTAGTAGATGCCCTTAGATGTTTGTGAGATCCAATCCATCCATTAGGTGGGTCAGATGGTAATAGATGCCCTTCTCCCACCAGCCCAAACCTGACCCAAAGACAAGGACTAAGGCCATCTATGATGGGAATCCGACCAGATCGGTATTGTGTATTGGGTGCTCAGATATGCTATCTAGATAGTCAATGGCATTGGAACCATATACTTTTAGGACCCGACACATTGACAGCCCTATTCGACATGGTGTATACCAACACTTATTAACAGTGGCAATTCATCCACCATACATGGGGCATACACATGCATCAGTCAGCACTTCCAAATCTTGGATCATTTGTGGTCTACAAAATATGCATCATCTGTGTCCATTAATCCATAGGTCCAAGTCATGGATCCAATCATGGGTGGACCATGGGCTGACAGTCACATAGACAACCATCAGATTTTGCCATTGAATTTAGGTGCTGATCTTACTATATTTGTTCAAATATCCATTTGTGCAGGGTCCACAGTATGTATCATTTACACTGGTCCGGATTGATGCAAGTGTACAATTGACAGGACGTAGTTGCTTGACAGATGATGGAGAACAAGTGCCTCCTGGCATTATGGTGCAACCCAATCTGCCATGTTCACCATCCCTTTTCTGGGGTGTTCGACAGAAGTGGCCAGGGCAGCAGATTTTGTGGGTGTATGTGTCTAGATCCAGGACCCAATTTTGATGGTTTCCAAATAGGCCCTCATGAAAACAATGAAACTTTCTTAAAATAAATAATAATAATAATAATAATAATAATAATAAATCAAAATCTAACCGTCTGAACGACGGGATGGTGGATTAGATCTCCAGACCCAAGTGGTGAAAGGCCTGCAAGTAGCAAGGGTAGATTCGTCATGCACATTGTCTTTCAAGAATGACAAAAAATGCATAGAAAATTATGAAATGTCAACTGTTTTTCGTTCATATCTAAGAAACTTAAGGCATTGCACATTAGCAAGGAATTGGCAATCCACATGTTTACTAGACAGGTAGCATGTTTTGAAACTTAAGGCAAATGCCACAATTTCAGGAGATTGTTAACTCAAATGCCCACAATGTTTGAGTTATTGAAGTGCACAACAATAACCATGAACTTTGAACTAACATTTTGAAAAGTCTTCTTCTTTTTTTTTTTTTTTAAATCGATACCTTTCAAAAATTTGTTAGGAATCTCCTTTCCTTTTTTTATAGTTGGAAATCATATTTTAATTGGGCATAGGGCATCCTCCAAAAATTGCCTGGAAGAGATGCACCAACCAAGACACCAGGTCATCGATCTTTTGTTAGAAAAATCATGAAAACCAGCCCCAAATAGCAAGGAAAAAGATATGGTGGTGATGAAGTAGGAATCTTGCCAACTAGCAATGAATGGCAATAGAGCTTGTCGCAGTTGTAGGTTTTGTGAATTGGAGATGAAGACTACCTCGGTTAGGAGTAAGTTCAAGTTGAAGGCTCTAAAAGGCATGGCTAAGATGACATTATGGGTGGCGGTAGTAAGAAGATATTTGATGACCCGTAGTTTAACTGAGGATCCGATCCTTGAAAAGAGTGGCAGAATGGGATCTGTAACCAACTCTAGTTGGTTGGGAAAGGCTTAGATGATGATACAGATTGATCAAGAATCTTTACATGAGAGGTCTCACATGCAACTAGTTGGATGATCACTTTATCGTCCAACTAGCACATAACTAGCATAGTGTCACATGTGAATGACATCTAACACTTTCGACAGGTTATGCATGAAAGCAAAGAGACGACAATAAAAGAAGAATCATTGAGAGAACCCCAAAGGGTTGAATATATAGAGATGTACAGTCCTATACAAGGAAAATAATAAAAGACAGAATCAACTATAGAAGATATGTGGCTTGTCTAACATCCCCCCTCAAACTGATGCTGATCATCGACAAGTAGGAGTTTGCCAACTAGAAATGAGTGAGGTTCAGAAGTGAGAGACTTCGTGAGGATGTCTGCAATCTGATCATGGGATGGGACATGAGGAAGAGAAATGAGTCCAGACTGAAACTTCTCTCGAATTAAGTGACAATCAACTTCAATATGCTTTGTCCGCTCATGAAAAACAGGGTTAGAGGCAATCTGAATGGCACTGAGATTATCGACATAGAGTGGAGTAGGATTCTGTAGATGAACGCCCAAGTAAAAAAGAAGTCCATGTAACCAGACAAGTTTACTACAAGCAGTTGACATTGCTCGATACTCTGCTTCCGTGCTTGATTTGGAAATAGTGGCCTGCTTCTTACACTTCCAAGAGATGAGTGAAGTGCCAAGAAAGACATAGTAGTCAGTGGTAGATCGTCGTGTTAGAGCACAACCAGCCTAGTCAGAATCTGAATAAGCACGAAGGTCCAGAGTTGCCGTTGAGGAGAAGAACATGAATCGATCCAGAGTTCCACGTAGGTACCGTAAGATGCGCAATACCGCAGTCATATGCAGAGTCCGAGGAGCAGATACAAACTGGCTGACTATTTGGACAACGTAGGCAATATCAGGGCAAGTCATTTTTAAATAAACCAGACTCCCGACCAAACGGCGGTATAATGTGGGCTGCACATGGAGATAACCATCTTACGGCCATATTGAACGTTAAGTTCTAAGGGAGTCTGAACTGTCTTCTGATCCGTCAATGAGGCCAAGGCAAGGAGATCCTTGGTATATTTACGCTGGCTGACTAGGATCCCACGTTTAGAACATGAAAATTCAAGCCCAAGAAAGTATGTAAAATGGCCGAGATCCTTCATCTCGAAGGATGATTTCAGAACTTCCTTTAATGCCGAGATGCCAGTAGCATAGCTACCAGTCAGGAGTAAGTCGTCAACATATACGAGAACAACGACAATCCCGTGATCAGTGGTGCGCAAAAATAAGGATGGTTCATGACCACTTTGAGTAAAGCCAACACCCGTAATAACATCATGAAAGTGTTGAAACCATGCCCGAGGTGCCTGCTTGAGGCTGTACAGAGCTTTCTTCAGACGACATACCTTATTGGCAGGGATTAAGGAGCCAGGAGGTGGTTTCAAATATACTGTTTCTTGGAGGTCTCCATGAAGAAAAGCATTTTTCACATCCATCTGAGCGAGTGGCCAAGAACGAACGGATGATATTGCCAGAAGAGTGCAAATAGTTTTCATCTTGGCCACATGAGCGAATGTCTCATTGTATTCAATTCCGTGCTCCTGTTTGTATCCCTGAGCGACAAGCCGAGTCTCGTATCGATCCAGTGATCCGTCAGACTTGAGTTTTACAAAATAAACCATTTACTACCAATTAATCGGTGGTCAGTGGGTTGAGTGACAATATCCCATGTATAGTTATCATCCAATGCTTCAAGTTCTTCTGTCATAGCCTTCTTCCAACAATCATGAGTGGCTGCCTGAGAGTATGAAGTAGGAATAGACACAGTATCCAGAGTAGCATTCGTGGCAGACATAGAGTATATCAAGCAATCACGTTGTCGATGTACACGAACAGAACGACATATCAAGGTGGGTTCTGGATCGGCAACAGGTACAATAGGGAGAGCACTAGGTGGTGGATCTGTACATGGTCATCGTGAATAAACCTGCAACAGACGAGGGAGTGTACTCGAGGCAAATGGAAGGTTAGAAAAAACGGTAAGACCAGAAGAGTTTGGTGCGTGAGGAGGAGGAACAGATAAATGAAAGACAATATGCTCAAGAAAAACAACATGTCGTGACACCCGAATACAACGAGAGACCGGATCATAGCACCTAAAACCCTTCCGAGTTTCTCCAAATCCCAAGTACATACATTTGACTGATTTTGGGGAGAGTTTTGTTACGTTCACGTGATGCCAGGTGAACATAACATACACAACTAAAAACACGAAATGTGGAATATGTAGGAAGTAAACTGGTGAGAATAAAGTAGGGAGATTTACTGTTTAGAACTTTAGTTGGCAACCGGTTAATCAAATAGATTGAATGCATCATAGCTTCCGCCCAGAAAGAATGAGGAACAGTCATGGTTGTCATCAAGGTGTTTGCAGTTTCAACAATATGGCGATTCTTTCGCTCAGCCACCCCGTTCTGTTTTGAAGTATTAGAACAGGTGGTCTGATGAATAATCCCATGAGCTTAAAGATATGTACGAAAATTAGTGGAGAGATACTCTCCTCCTGAGTCAGAGCGGAGAGTTTAAATTTTTACCCTAAATTGAGTGTCCACCATAAAGTGAAAGATCTTGAATTTTTCAAAAACCCGTGACTTAAGAGTGCAAAAAATAAATCCAAGTGTAACGTGTGAAATCAATGAATATATATAACATAGTATCGTAGTCCAGAGAGTGACATAATTGGTGAAGGACCCCAGACATCCGTATGCACTAGCTCAAACATATATGATGATTTTATAGTACTTAGAAAGGGAATGCACTTACTTTTTGAAAGACAATAGGAAGAACAAGAATAATCCAAGTTACTTTTATTAATAGAAATGTTCCCTAACATGCCAGAAGAAAATAACTTAATCAATCGATCGGAATATTGTTGACCCAGGCAAAAGTGCCAGAGTTTCCACATTTTATTTGCCGAACAAATATCCGATGAGGATGGAGAAAAGAAACAATGAGCTGGAGTGACAGATGGGTTAAAATCCAGCACGTACAGACGACCATGCCGCCTACCCCTCTCAAGTACCTTCCCCATTGCCAGATCCTGTACAAAACAACAGTTTGGAAGAAATATGACTAGGCAATTATTGGATGTAAGTTGACCAACAGAAATCAAATTTGAGGAAAGTTTAGGGACATGAAACACATCACGAAGGGTGAATTGGCGATGAACAGAAGGAGAGAAAGTCAATGAACCAATGGACTAAATTGGTAGTCTAGTGCCATCCACGGTAGAAATAGCCTGATTGCCAATGTAGGGACGAATGTCGCGAAGATGTGATACGTCACCAATCATATGATTGGAAGCACCCGAATCGAAGAACCATGTAGAAGATGAGGATATACCTGACATACCGAGAGCAGAAAGGGCCTGCACGATCTGCTGGAGCATCGCAGGAGTCAAAGGTGAGGAAAGTCCTTCAGCAGAAATAGTAGATGCAGTATCACTAACAGAAGGATTGGAAGAAATAGTAGCAGAAGTGGCAGAAAGAGCGCGACCACGGCCACGACCTCGACCACCATGTTCACGGTCGAAAGAGGACGCATAGGCATGTGAATGGCAGTCTTGAATACCATTACTAGTCCGTCGATAATAAGCGCACCAATCTTTGTACTGAGTGACGACATGTCCCACTTTGTTGCAGCCACGACAAGTTAAAGGAGTGGAACCACAGTTTAGTGCAGATGTGGATACAGCGAGTACCAGATCAGATGATGTTGTGAAGGCCTCAGTACTGTGTAAAGATAGAGTCCAACGACCGGTCATCCGACCGGTCAGCTAATGGACAGCGTGGTGCAGTTTGAAGCCCAAACTCTCTAGATGTTTTTCGCCGTTTTGAGACCGGTCTGAGTTGAGACAGCGGGCAGGCTAACTCTCTGGACAGTTTATGACTGGTTGTCCGACTGGTCTGCGGTCTGAGGGATTTGATAGTGTTGCGCGGTTTCGCGCTACAAGTTTCTAATTCCAGGTTTCCTTTATTTATATGTTTCCTAATCGTGTTAGACTCCATGCTAAGCAATACCTAGGTGATCTAAACGAGATTAGGGTTATTGGGAGAGAGGATTGAGAGTTTTGTGTGCCTTGTTCATCTTTGGGAACTACCCGACTACTCGGGTAGTTCTAGCTCTGTAATCATCTGAATTCATAGTTGAAGGTGTCGCTTTGTGCCGTGGTTTTTTCCCGTAAGGGTTTTCCACATAAAATTGGTGTGCTTTTGCGTCGTGTGCTTGTGTGGTTGATTGTTATCGTTTGATCTTCTTCGGTGCTTCCGCTGACCGGATTTCTAACAAGTGGTATCAAAGCTATCATTGGAGGGTTGAAGAAGAAGTTTTCTGAAACAATCTCATGGTTTCAAGTACGAAGTTCGACGTTGAGAAGTTCTCGAGAAAAAACAATTTGGGTTGTGGAAGGTGAAGATGCGTGCCGTCCTAACTCAGCAAGGGGTTGTGAACGCCCTTGGAAAGTGACCTGCCGAGATGAAAGATGATAAGTGGATGAAGATGGATGAGAAGGCAATGGCCTCAATCCAATTGTGCCTTGTTGATGACGTCCTCTATAACGTCATGAAGGAGGAGCGCTGTAAAGACATGGACCAAGCTAGAGAACATCTATGTGAAGAAGTCTTTAGAAAATTGCATGTATCTAATGATGCAACTCTTCACTTTGAAGATGATGGAGGGGAGAAATGTGGAGGACCACATTAGCACGTTCAACAAACTGATTTGCAAGTTGCTCGATTTTGGTGAGCAAATGAAGGACGAGTATCAAGCCTTGATCTTGTTAAACTCGCTTCCTAGTTCATATGAGTCACTCAGAGGCTCGTTGTGCGCTGGTAGGGACACTATTAGTGTCAAGACCGTTGTCTCAGCCCTTCAATTGAAGGCCACGAGACAGAAAAGCGGTGATACTAATTCCTCCTCCGAAGCACTGTTTATGAGAGGAGGGAATTCTGAGGGAGGTGAAGGATCGTCTCGATCCAAATCGAAGGGCAAGGGCAAAAGCAAGTTTAAGTGTTGGGGATGTGGCCAAGTTGGGCACATGAAGAAGGACTGCAAAAGTCCTAAATGTAAGAAGGAGAAGTTAGGTTATTCTTCTAGGGAAGCCAATACCGCTGAAGCCGAGGAAGGTGGTAGTAATGTGTGCAAAGTCTTGACGGTGTCAAAGGCTGGATCTCTCTGCGATGAGTGGGTCATGGAATCCAGGGCTTCGTATCACATGTGCCCAGATAGGGGCGTCTTTACTTCCTACAGGGAGTATGAGGGAGGCTCGGTATTTCTAGGGGATGACTACGCCTGCAAGGTTGTAGGGATCGGTACTGTGCGCATCAAGATATTCGATGGGATCGAACAAACTTTGACGGAAATGAGGCACGTTCCTAGGTTGAAAAAGAATCTGATCTCCCTTGGTGCACTCGAAGCATTGGGGTGCAAGTTCACCGGTTTTGATCGGTTATGTAAAGTTTCAAAGGGGGCCCTTGTAATTATGAAGGGACAGAGGCATGGTAACATTTACAGGATGATTGGGAGCACTTTAGTAGGTGGAGCTGCGACGACTGTAGCGGATTCCACGTTTGCATGTATGTGGTATGCACGCTTAGGCCACATGAGCGAGCGGGGCATAAAGGTACTCTCTGAACGATCTTTGATTCCTTCTTTTAAATCTGTAAACTTTAGTATATGTGAACATTACATGTATGGAAAACAGTTTAGATTGTCATTTAAAGGGGGGAAACATGTATATAAAAGGGTGCTTGATTGTGTCCATTCCGATGTACGGGGGCCGTTGCTCGTTACTTCTGGGGGGGGGGGGGGGGGGGGGGGTCATCGTGGTTCGTGTCGTTTATCGATGACTATAGTAGAAAGGTTTGGGTTTATTTTTTGAAAAATAAATTCGATGTTTTCATCACCTTCAAGTATTGGAAGGCGATGGTGGAGAATCAATCAGGGCAGAAATTGAAAATTTTGAGAATTGATAATGGAGGTGAGTTCACTTCCAGGGAATTTAACTCGTATTGTAAAGATGAGGGGATATCGTGAGGCACAACACAGTGCGCCACACGCCAGAGCAGAATGGTGTGGTAGAGCGGATGAATCGGACTCTCATGGAGAGAGCTTGATCCATGATTAGTAATGCTGGGTTGGGCAAAGAGCTATGGACTGAGGCCATTAACACGACTTGTTACTTAATAAATCGGTCACCCTCTATGGCAATTGAATGTAAAATCCCTTAGGAAGTGTGGAGTGGTCATACGCTAGACTACTTAAGTCTGCGGGTCTTTGGTTGTGAGGCTCTCTCATGTACCATCAGTTGAGAGAGATAAGCTAGACCATAGGGCCAGAAAAGGGATCTTTGTAGGCTATGGCAATGGTGTGAAGGGATATCGAATATATGACCCTATCACACAGAAGATCACCCTGAGCCGTGATGTCAAGTTTGATGAGGGTTCTTTGTTCAGTAAGGATGCTACAAAGGAACCAGAAACATCAGAACAGGTTGATACTCATGAGGGCAGAGATGAGACACGGGCTGATACTGAGACGTAGAAAGAGGTACAGGATCAGGTGGAGTAGCCACCTGTGCAAAGAAATCCACCTAGGGATCGTAGGTTACCGGTATGGTATAGGGATGACTCAAACGTTGCATTCGTTCTCATTACAGATGATGGGGATCCGTCTAACATTGAGGAAGAACTATAGGATGTAGATTTTGAGACGTGGAAGACGACAATGCAAGATGAGATGGACTCCTTGTACAAGAATGAGACTTGGGAGCTTGTGGAGCTTCCAATGGGCTGGAAAGCGATAGGGTGAGTGGATTTTTCGGAAGAAACAGGATAGATACAATGTAAGGTTGGTAGCGAAAGGTTATTTTCAGCGTGAAGGCGTGGACTTCAGTGAGATTTTTGTGCCAATTGTGAAGCAAGTATCTATCAGGTTCGTGTTGGCGCTAGTTGCCCAAGACGACCTCAAGCTGGAATAGATGGATGTGAAGACTGCTTTCCTGCATGGGGAATTGGAAGAGCAATATAAATGGCGCAACCAGAAGGTTATACAGTGCAAGGGGCCGAGAACAAGGTTTACAGATTGAGGAGATCGTTGTACGGTCTCAAATAGTCGTCTAGGCAGTGATACAAGAAATTTTGATTCATTCATGATGAGTCAGGACTTTACCAAGAGTGAGTACGATCATTGTGTCTACTTCAAGACACTGAATGATAAGGAGTTTCTCATACTTGTGTTATACGCCGATGACATGCTTATTGCCAGTCATAGCATGTCTAACATCGATGTGTTGAAGACTCAGCTTTCGGGGACATTCAAGATGAAGGATATGGGGGCTGCAAAGAGGGTTCTTGGCATAGATATTCATAGAGATAGGAAGAGGAGCAGGTTGTAGTTATCTTAGGAAGAATATCTTGAGAAGGTATCGAAAAAGTACGAGATAGAGAAATCCAAACCAGTTAGCATTCCCCACGCGGCTCACTTCAAGCTTTCTTCTGAACATTGTCCCAAAATGGATAAAGAAAAGCATGTTATATCTCATGTGCCCTATTCAAGTGCTGTGGGCAGTTTAATGTATGCCATTGTCTGTATAAGACCAGATATTTCATAGGCTATGGGTGTTGTTAGCCGATTCATGTCTAACCCAGGCAAACAACATTGGGAAGCTGTGAAATGGCTACTTCCATATATTCGGGGTACACAGGACTATGTCTTGACGTTTGAAAAGTCCAAGGACAAGTTGGTTGGTTACGTTGATTCTGACTACGCAGGTAGTGTAGATAGTAGGAGATCGACTTTAGGGTACTTGTTTGTATTAGCGGGTGGAGCGATTAGTTGGATATCTAAGCTTCAGTCTATGGTGGCTCTTTCCACTGCTGAAGTTGAGTACATGGCGGTGATAAAAGCTTTTAAGGAAACTGTTTGGTTGAAAGGAATGATAAATCAATTGGGCCTTCAGCAGGAAGCCGTGCCGGTTAATTGTGATAGCTCTAATGCTATCAAATTGGCTAAAAACTCTATTTATCACTCACGTACTAAACACATTAATGTGCGCCACCATTTTATTCAACAGATGCTCGAGGAAGGAGATGTGACTCTGGACAAGATTCACACTAGTGTGAATCCGGCAGATATGCTGACCAAGGTGGTCCCTACAAAGAAGTTTAAGTTCTACGTAACTTCTATAGGATTAGCGAAGGTTTAACGAAGACGCAGTGATGCATGAGAAGCAGCGATTATGATTGATGAGGAGTTGACTCTATGAAGAGAAGAGAAGATGGTTCGATGTTTTATGATGCCTTGGTGGAGTTTGTTGTGAAGGCCTCATTACTGTGCAAAGATAGAGTCCACCGACCGGTCATCCGACCGGTCGGCCAATGGATAGCGTGGTGTAGTTTGAAGCCCAAACTCTCTGGATGTTTTTCACCGTTTTGAGACCGGTCTGAGTTGAGACAGCGGGCAGGCTAACTCTCTGGACAATTTACGACCGGTCGTCCGACTGGTCTACGGTTTGCGGGATTTGATAGTGTTGCATAGTTTTGCGCTACAAGTTTCTAATTTTGGGTCTCCTCTATTTATATGTTTCCTAATCATGTTAGACTCCATGCTAAGCAATACCTAGGTGATCTAAACGAGATTAGGGTTATTGGGAGAGAGAATTGAGAGTTTTGTGTGCCTTGTTCATCTTTTGGAACTACTCGGGTAGTTCTAGCTCTTTAATCATTTGAATTTATAGTGGAAGGTATCGCTTTGTGCTGTGGTTTTTTCCCGCAAGGGTTTTCCACGTAAAATTCGTGTGCTTTTAAGTCATGTGTTTGTGTGGTTGATTAGTTGATCGTTTGATCTTCTTTGGTGCTTCTGCTGACCGGATTTCCAACAGATAATCCCAGAGTTGGGGAAGTGGGAGAGAGAAATTTCCGTCGTTGTTCCTCAGCTAGTAAATCATTAATAATTGAATTCAATGAGGGAGTTGGGCTACGGTTTAGGAGAGCAGCCCTACAATGCTCAAATTCCGGACGTAGCTTCATAAGAAACTGTCAAACTTGCACACAATCGTGTATTGTTTGGAATATTTTAAAGTCATTGGGAAATTTTGGATCCATCACAGCCATCTCTGTCCAAATTGCAATAATCTCTGAGTAGAATGTTTGAATACTTTTTTCACCTTGAGTAAGGTGAACCAGATCTTGTTCCAGTCGGTATAACCGAGTCGCATTACTCTGTTGATAAATTGTCTGGAGATGCTCCCACATTGCCTTAGCAGTGCGGTGTGGTGTGAGGCCAATAGCAATTGACCAATCGACCGAATCGAGAATCCAGGTAATAATCCGTCCATTCTTTATTTCCCACTCAGCTAATTTTTCGGCATCTGTGGAAAGTGGGGACAGTAACAGATCCATCAATTAGTCCCCACAAACCACGGCCCTTGAGAAAACTCTGAAAGTGGATGGCCCATAAACTGTAGTTAGTACCATCGAAACCACATCATGGGGCATCCGTACAGGAGGAATATTTGTCCATAGATATGAAGTGATGTAAAATACACCAAGGATGTACCTTGCAGCAGAAAGGCAGCAGCAAATTTTGGGAGTAGATCTGGACGCAGCAACAGGAGACGCAGTAATAGGTAGTAACAAGATGCAATAGTGTTGGTGCTGGATGCAGCAGGGTGATCCTGGACACAGCTGGTGGTACAGGATGTAAGGAGCAGGGAGCAGGGGTTAAAGATAGGGCTGGGTTTGGTCGGAAAGGGGGTTGGGGATGGACGGATAGGGTTGGGGTTGATCAGAAATAGGCTGGGGTTGGTCGGACAAGGCTGCGGATGGGTTTGGGAGTGGTCGGCCGGAGCAGTGGGGGTGGACGGACAGGGCCTGGGGGCTGCAGGTTGGTCGGCCGGGGCAGCGGGGGTGGTCGGATGGGGCTAGGGGGCTATGGGGTGGTCGGACAGAGTAGTGGGGGTGGTCGGATAGGTCTTGGTGGCAGGTCAGATGGGGCTACGGTGTCAACAGCAGCAGGGGTGCCGGAACAACAGGGATGTAGCAGGACAGCAGCAGGTGGCGCCGGTGATGAATGAGATGCCGGATCTGTCGAGGGTGGTGCCGGTGACGTGCGGTTGAAGATGGTGGAGCAAAGATGGGTTGCTGGGGATCTTTATGGCTCTAATACCATGAAAGCAAAGAGACGACAATAGAAGAAGAATCCTCCTTTGGTTCTTGTGTATTGAGAGAACCCCAAAGGGTTGAATATATAGAGATGTACAGCCCTATACAAGGAAAATAATAAAAGACAATCAACTATACAAGGTATGTGGCTATACAAGGTATGTGGCCTGTCTAACAATGCACACCACGAACATCGCCTTGTGCAAAATCAGGATGACCCGCTCATTAGTGGGCGTGTACTTTTTGTATCTTGTGGTGTGACCCACAAGATGAAAGTATCAGGCTGATTTTTGCATTAGGTGAATGAGTGGGATGTTGGGTATAGATTTTGTATCAGTTCCGCAGTAGCCATTTGTATCTCGTGGAATGGCCCACATGATGAAAGGATCAGGCTAATTTTTCATTAAATGAGTGGCTAGGATGTTGTGCGCACATTACAAATGGTGATTATATGCTGGTTGGATGATAATGCTGTTGTCCAACTAGTTGTGTGTGAGAGTAGTACAAGTTATGGTGACTTCCCGAAAATTAAACTACAAAGAAATACATCATTCTACATTACATAAAACAACATTATTTTGTTTTAGTTATCTTCCGGTAACATGGATCCTGTTCCTCTTGCATGCATCCAACATCCTATCATTCCACCAACCAGGGTGCATCTCCATCTAGGCCAGAATTAAACAAGATGATTAAATAAAAGAATCTATGAATTTTTCTCCACCACATAAATTAATAGACATCCTCTTAAGAACTTGGTGCTATTATATAGCTAAAGGGCCTGAAACCAATACAAAACTTTGTACGATGAGATTAACATACAACATCTGTCTATGTGCAATATGATGAACTCAATCTTTAAACTGTATTCAGACACACTTGGACACACTTAGATGCAAACTGTATTGGATCTGGCCTAATAATTGCAAGTAGAAAGAGAGGGTGTATCTATCAACAAGGGAGGCTGTATATAGTTCTAATATTCATAGAGGCTGGTATACGTACCTGGCACATGGAAGGCATGGTTTGGGCAAGCTTGAGTAACTTCTCTAGTTTTCTCATGGTGAAATTGCAAACCCTGATGTCCCTAACAAGATTATCCTTCACTAGCTTCTCCATTTCTCACTAGACTCCTTCCATGTTGAAGTCAAATACATCACTTGGTCTTGGAGGCATTTGTGCGCCATCTCTCAAGCGAGATGGCCAATGGATCTGCATCGTGTCACAATTTTAGGAAGCAATTAGCTTTTAAAAAAAAAGATTGAGCCGATTTGGAATTTTGGATGTATGTATTTTAAAATCTTGCTTTCCGTAAATCACAAACATTGTGAGCACTGCACCAAACATCGAGAAGACGGATGCTTGTCATTTGCAAGTTCCAAAGTTTATGATTCTTATGGACACTCCTAATTTCCCACTTAAACATGTTTCTAATGCATTAATGCAAGGCCCAAAGAACTTTAAAATATTAAAGAAGATAGAATTTTTAAAAAATTTAAATGCAAATTGGTCCTTAGCCATGTTTCTAATCACCAAGTACTCTAGTTTAAGTAATTCCCAATGGTGTTTATTGTGCATATCTTCAATGATCAATTACCTTATATCGATTTCCATCTTTCTTCGAGTGTGTTGCTAGATAGGACCCACATGGTTGTATACTTGACAATCTGAACTATTCATCTAGTTGACTGCACCATAGATGGGCCATTGTCTAAAAATACGTGATGGGGCAATTTTTCAATTAAATGTGGATCATTGAATATCTTTAATTGATTCTGTAAATTTACAAAGAAAGGATGGTCAATATCATCATAAAAAATGATTAACAGACTTTTGGCCAGTCCATGGTCTGTGGAAGCTAAGGATAATTGGAGCACTCATTTGATAGCAATAGATGGATTCTTTCCATGTATAGGTCATCCTGGATAATTGTAATCTTTATTATCTTCTATGTATTCCAGTTTTATTATCTTCCATGTATATCCATTACTTACCTTGTATATACATTGTTAAACTCTATTTTGGGGTAAAGCAATATATGAAAATCATAGGAGAATTCTCCAAATTCCTTTCGTGTTATAATGCCCATTTTGCAACACATGCTGGAAGAGCTGGAGTTGCAACTAGTGCAACCTGTACGCATGTTAATTCCTATTATAAAATGTTACTGCATATAAAAGCACAAAGAACAATCAACAATGTTATATAAGTCGGGACAGGCTGTATTGGTACCAAATAAAGGTCGAGGTAGCCAAGTTGTAACTCTTGGAGGGTGTTGTTCAATGCATTTCTAACTCTTTTAGGGGCTAGATCCGTGCACCTGTACAGATGCCACCATCCATTTGCAAGAGGACATTGACAAATAATAAAAATAATCAAAGGAACCATGGTTAATTTCATGCAACAGTTCTGATGTATAAATATTACAACACATAACATTATTTAGCATAGAATCAATCATCCCATTCCTAGACAAAAGCTAAAGATGAATTATGCCACATATTGTCAGATAATATGTTCATTTTGGTGCTCCATTCCCTTTCGTAAAAACTTTTCTATTAAAAAGGTTGAGTCATTTGCCCCCTAACACACCATTTTTCCAAATCTCTTTTCCCTTCTACATGGTATCAGAGCAATGATTTCTTACTAGTTCTTTCTAACAGGTGAATACATTACGATGTGGTTGAAGCCCACATGTTGCAATATGGGATCTACTGCTTCACCTAGGACACATTAGTTGCTTAGCTCCTGGTTATCGGATCGTCCATCAAGTTTACGATTAAGATGTGGTTGAAGCCCACATGTTGCAATATGCGATCTATTGTTTCACCCATGACACATTAGTGGCTTAGATCCTGGTTATTGGATTGTCCATCAAGTTTTTTTTTTTTAGCCGGGTCTGATATTCAAATGGTTTTAAATGTTTTAAACCACAATCTTTTTTTTTTCACCGTTACAATTGTTTTCAAACTTGATAGATATCCGAGATCTTAAGGTCATTCTTGATGGGGTTTTCCTCCTCTGCTTAGAGGAGAGATTGGTGCAGCCTGGGTATGGTCAGGCGCCCGGACCAAGAGTGGTCGGGCGACCAAAATTACCCAGATGAGGGAGAAAGTTGCTAGACATTTTGACAGAAGTCGGGCGCCTGAAATTGAAAAGTTCCTTTTGTTTTTCTCATTGGACTGTTTTTGTTTGGGCAGGCACCCAACGACCCTTTTGACCCGGTGCTCGACCCGACGCGGATTGCTTATACGTAGTTTCCTGTTTTGAGTCTTATTCCTCCGGTTCTCTATATAAGGGAGTTCCAAAATGGGATTAGTGATTTCTAATAAGGGTTTAACACGTCCAAGGTGAGAGAGAGAGAGAGAGAGAAAAAGAGGAGAGAGAAAGAGAGAAAAGAGAGAAATGAAGCTTGTAGAAGAGAGTAGTTGCTTGAAGAGGGAGTTCTTCTGCGCAACCGTCGACTCAGCACTTCTAAGTCCTCGAGATCGGTGAGATCGCTCTAATCTTATTGTTCATCCACTCCTGCGTGGGTGAAGAAGGTTTGATCCAACCGGTGTGTACTTGTGATCGGTTGTAAACGATTCTCTGAGATAGTAGATTGTTTGTCTAGACGAGGTCCTGTGATTTTTACCTCTTTCGAGGGTTTTCCATATAAAAACTCCTTGTGTCCTGTGGTTGATGCTTTATCGTTGATTATTGCATTATTATATCCCATAATTCGAGTGTATTGGGGGGCGAGATCCTAAGGTTTTTGTGCAACGCACCCAACAATTCTCTTAGGCTTGAATGGATTTATGTGCCAAGGATGGCCACTCTTAGTGGACTAAGAGGGATTTGGTTAATTTGGGTGCGTGAGTAGGTAGGATTATAGGCTTTTGATGATATAGGGCATATTGAGGCATATAAGGATGAGGACCACCATAATTGGTAACCTAACTCCTTATAAATAGATCCTATCCTGAGGGGAGAGTGAGTGAGTGAGAGAGAGCTTGAACATGATCCAAGTGAAAAGACGAGAGAGAGAGAGAGAGAGAGAGAGAGAGAGAGAGAGAAGAAAAGAAATCTTTCTCCTCCATCACACATGTGAAAATGTCTGTGGTCCACTTGTAGATGGTTCTTACTTACATAGGGTTGGGGAAAGGGACATAAGGAAGCACTTCCTTCTTTGTTGGCATAGATCAGGGAGAGGCCTCCTATGATGGAGGATCTACATCGGACTTTTTCATCAATCAAAGGAAACGAACCTAAGGAAAGATTTCAAGGGTTGGTTTGTTTTCTTTGGAATTTGCTTGCATCCACATGGGGATCCATATTAGAATATAAAATCTTGATATTTTTTTTTAAGTTCATGCTTTCATTTCTTTTAAAAACTTCCTACAATTTATAGGCTTCTTAAGTGCAACTTTGAAGATTCTATAAATATTCTCAAGTTTTATCTAGAGAGGTCCTAGAGATCTTTTCAATCCCCTCTAAAAAATTTACCAAGATTACAAGAATGTCTTCTCCATACATATAAATTGCAAAAGAATGCCCCAACGCGAATTACACCACAAATTTTCAACATACACCACTATTTCCTCACATGGGCCTCCTCACTCCAGACCTATTTTGGAATTAGATCTTAGAGGTTTTTGTTCTTTTTCTTCTAAAAAGAAAAAATAGTATGATATCGTATATGACATTGCATAAAATATTGCCTTTGCGATTGTTGAGAGTACCTCGTACCCCTCAGCCTTTTATTATGTACTGTTTTATGTTTTCGTTTTATGAGTCGATTAGCACATCAGACACGTGGAGAGTGGGTCTTCTCGAGTGGGTTTTAACTCCTATATATAACAAGGATCAAGTCTTTCAGTCTTGTGAGAGGAGTGTGTAAGCAATAGCACCCCGTGCACCTGGGAGCTCTAATCTAGTAAGAGTGCCCTGGCCCTTCTTTTAACATAGATCTCTCATGTTTTTCCCTTTGTTTAATTATTTTGTTTAACATGGTATCGAGTGGGTTGGATCCTGTCAATTTTATTTTTTTCCAATTTGTTTTTTCTTCTTTGTCATCATCCAACTGATCTACTTAAAGAGGCCGCTAGAAATATACTCATGATCAACTTCCTCTTGGCTTCCATACTTTCACATTCGCACCTTCTATTCTCATCCTAATCAGGCTGTCATAAGTAGAACCCGTTGTTGTTGTAAAAATGGTCATGCTTCATAAGATATGCCCATTTTTGGGGTGGATCATTGTCCAAATGACATGGTCCAGTTGCTACATGGCAGATTGCAATTGGTCAATTAGAAGAGCGGAAGATTAGGCCATGGCTTGTCATCCTTTTTGAGAATACAAACTCAACCTTTTATTATGTCGTGCTTTATGTTTATTATCTTATCAGTTTAGTCCCACATCGGATATGTTACTGTATTGGGCTTACTGGGTTTATTATTTTGGGCTCTTGGACTTATTCCAATTGGGCTAATAAACAATGGCTAGGGAATCATTATTCTCTAATCCAACTCTTACCCCATTAACATACCAGTAACTCCTATTTATGGAATAATAAACCCCAATAAACCCAATACAGAAAGACGATACATGTGGGAGAGTGGGCTCTAACTCCTATTGCAAAAAGGGGCTTAAGTCATTTACTAGTGTGAGTGGAGTGTGTAAACAACGTAGCACCTTGTGTACCTGGGAGCTCTAATCCAGTAAACTAGTAAGCATGTCCCGCCCCTTATTCTAATATAGGTCTATTGTGCTTTCGTCGTGTTTGGTTTTTTTAACAGCTATAAAGTGGTGTAGTAAATGAACACTTAGAAGAATAAAAATATGGAGGAGAAACCAAAAAAGAGAGACGAAAGGAGGACGAGGAAAGGTTCATTCGTTCTTAGGGATAGTTACTCAAGCATTGTAAGTACATCGACATTGGCAATGTTCCTACAACTGAGCAAGATCGAGATCAAAGACCGATCCCCTTCAGCTTGATATGATTACAATGAATGAATTTGTTGAATCAATTGAATTATTCATGTTGCCCCTTCATATGTGAATTTCTTCCCACTTTTTCCTACCCCTAGCTAAGCTCTCACCTGACCCAAGAACGGCATACAACCTTTCTTAAGGATGAGAACTTAATCACCGTGCAATAAATCTACAATAGCAAAAATGGAATACATGATAGGAAGTGATAACATAAAGGAGTTGAGAATATGAAATGAAGATTGAAGATGATACTAAAGATTAGAAGTGAATTTTATTCCATACTATTCTCACTAACTGTTAAATCACTGGTTTTGAATATATATTTTCAAAACAAACCAAAATCCCTTAAATGACAAAAATTCTTGCCTTGTGCTTTAAATTTTCAAAGGACACCTAAAGCTAATTGAATAGTTCTAGATATAAAGTCCATACGACAACTTGGAAGTGATAAAAAGATCTTTCCTATCTATCCCTGCTTTCATCGCAGCCTGCAATGCTTCTCCCACCTGAGATACAAAAGCATATTTTTTGTAGTCCCAAAAAGAGAATAATAAGGTATATTGACTACTCTATCATTCAGTGCATATTTATCAATTGATGTCGATTTGTCAATAATGGCATAACATAGTGTATTAACCTTATCATTTCTAAGTGTATTAACTTTATCGTTTCTCTTTGTAAACTGCTTATTTTCAAGAAATATATTTTACCTCCTTTTGTACTCCGTATAAGGCAGCTGTGTCGACATGTCTATATCCAGCCTGAAAGAATAATTGTTTGATGATCAGATAAGATCTTACCAGGAATGCTAGTAGAAACTTTTAGTTTAAAAAAAGAAGAAAGAAAGCATACCTTCTTTTTATAAATATATTTCTTACCTAGGATAAAAGAAACTTTATTGTGATAAGCATGCTCTCACCAGCAAGAAATTGTAGGAAATTGACCGAAACAAAAGACTTAAGGAATAAATGACTTAAATCAAATATCTAAAGGTAATACACCTACCATGGACTTCTTAACTCCATTGCATCCTCACCAGCTGTGAGGCACCTGTGCAACACCCCGGCAGTCACACAGCGCCCCAACTCTACAACCTAAATCTCAATTTCCCCGTCAATTTCTACACCCAAGAAACAAGGACTTAGTGAGAACAGGAGAACACCAAGACAGTGAATGGAATGCTTATATTGCATTAGAGGGAAGATTACACCTCTTGAGGAGTTATTTAAGTCCCAAATGAGGGGGCTTCCTCCTCATGGACCTAGGAACTCTCTGAAGACCACACAATGGCTAGGATGGTGCTATATCTAGCGTTTTTTGTTTTAAAACAGAATTTTATTGAGCCAACAGGGAAATATACAAGAAGATACAAATTCGGGCCGTCTCTGGAAACCTCCAGGAGACTGCCTATTGTGAAATCCCTTAGGCCCAACTGGGGAGGAAGAGATCTAGTGAAGGCCTTTCACCTTTCTAATATTAGCCAACCCCACTTTGTCTAAGAAGACACTCCCTCTAATAAAATCAGGGAGATCCCTGGCCGAAGAAAAGGTAATTGAGCACTGCGAGTTGCTGCCCATTTTGGCCAACCCATCGGCCGCTTGGTTTGCTCTTTAAAAACTGTGGACAATCTTAATTCAGCTGCTGCTTTTAGAGCCTCGAATCTGGCCATCCAGAACCACATTTGCCACGATCTCAGGGCCCCTTTTATGAACATGTCAGCCACAGATTTCGAGTCTGTTTCCATCTAGCATTCATCCAACAGTCAAGAAAATTTTAAAACCATTCTAGACTATTAGCTACCAAAACTTACTAGGGAACTCCAGAACTCTCCACAAATTACTAAAGAACTCTGTAATAGTGTAGAGCACTCCAAAAACATTCAAACTACACTGGACTAGATTATATTAGATGCATCAAGACACCATGTACATTCCTCGCATGTACAAGACGTGGTAGAAATGGCTAAGTTTCTATGTGAACTTCCACGACCATGACAGCTCCATAATACACACCATGTCATAACACAAGTACTCTAGGATAGATGATATTCCACAAAAAAAAGTCATGGCCGAGTTTATCACATCAAAACACGGTCCGAAGGCACCATTGAGCCCTCCAAAGTTCAATTAGCTGCAAAAGTCTTTCATCAACAACCTGGCTTTTTTAAAACTTTCATGTAGCCTTGTTGTAGAACTGGTGACTATCTGAACAGTCCTTACTATTACCGTCTCATGTGGTTGATGCATTAGCCAAAATGTTAACAATGACTTTCTTCATGACATCTTAAGAGAAGAGGTTTACATGCATCAACCTCCATGGTTTGTTGATTCAAGTCACCCTCACCATGTATGTCATGTTTATAAAGCTATTTATGGTCTTTGACAAGCATCACGAGCATGGTTTCAACGATCAAGTGGATTCCTCTTGATGTGGGTTTTTTACACAATGGCATTGATTCCTTTTCAATATTGGTTTTTGATATAGTGACATTGATTCCTCCATGTTCGTTCATCACTCCATCAAACCTATTGTTCCCATCCTGTTGTGGGAGCTCTCCAATGCCCGACGTAAACTCATCCTAACATGCCAATTCATGAATGCTCCTATGTTGTGCACGTGCATGCTGTCAAGTGCATACTTTGTCATCTCAGGGGCTCTTTGGGTCATGATCTTCAACTAAAATCAGGACCCTTAATTCCCTTACATGCCTACAGTGATGCTCAGAATGCCCCGTTGGTCGATCGAGGTCCAGTTTTTGCATGTGCTCCAAATTTTGTCTTGGAGCTCAAAGAAACAACCCTCCCTTCAAATTGTTTCCCTTGGTCCGGTCCATAAGAATTACTAATGGGCCCTATAAAAGATCAACTATGGAAATTTTTTCAGCCCCATGCCTAAATTTTAGGGTGCCATCTAATTATGGTGGGCCCTATAAAAGATCAACTATGGAAATTTCTCTCCCAACTGTTTCCTTTGGTGTGCCTCATCTGAATCATAAATTAGTCTGATTTTTTTCCCTAGGCCTAACATGGGATGACACATGTAATGGTCAGAGTTCATTTCACATAAATATCACGGTGGGCCCCATTAAGAATCAAGGGTGGGCATTCCCGTCTCAACTGTTTCCCTTGGATGGCCCACCTGAACCACAAGTGGGACTGGATTTCGAGCCCTAGGCCTAAAATTTAATCATACACCTGGCGGTTTGAGGGGATTTGGGAAACACATCATGGTGGGGCTCACTACATCTGGCTGACCCTATATGACCCTTTCTAGCACGAAAAGGGGCCCACTATGGTGTATGTGAGATCCGTTCCAACCATTAGATGTGAAACCCCATGTTAGGCCCATATCCAAAAAATCAGGCTGATCTGTAATTCAGATTGGCTACAACAGTGAGAGACGTCCATCCTTTATTTTTTACAACTCATCGTGATTATGAGATTGAATCCCAGCTAACCAATAGATGCCACATTAAAACTTAGTTCTAGGGCAAAAAATCAGGACAAAGGTTCATGTGGGCCGCATTAAGGGAAACTGTTTGTTGCTATGGGCACTGCTTCTAATTGTGTGGTCCACCTTCATCATGGATAGGGCTGATTTTTGGGTCCCAAGCTTAACACGGCGTTGATTTTGTGGGAAACCTCCTCATTTAAATCAGCCCTATCATCATGGATAGGGCTGATTGTTGTTGTGGAGGATTTCAAATAAACACCACAATGGGGTCCAGTCAAGCCGGGCACCCTTTTCCTTCCTCATATTTA
Source organism: Liriodendron chinense (assembly GCA_003013855.2). Taxonomy (NCBI): domain Eukaryota; kingdom Viridiplantae; phylum Streptophyta; class Magnoliopsida; order Magnoliales; family Magnoliaceae; genus Liriodendron; species Liriodendron chinense. The sequence goes on along the minus strand of ML058339.1, from coordinate 3,102,465 downwards.
TGGCCTGCTTGAATACCACCCTATATTTTTTTAATCTGGATCCTCTGCATAGCCCAAACAGGAAAACCCTGTTTGGCCCAAGCTAATTGGTCCACATCAGCCCTGACTGCATTTAATGCATAGTACTGACAATGTCAGTGCTGAGGTGGACCAATCAGCTCAGTGCCAAACAGGGTTTCCCTGTTTGGTCCGAGCAGAGGATCCGGACTCATATTTTTTAGGGATTTTTCCATATGACCCTTTTGAGCTATGGACCGAAAACCTCCTAATTTAAATCTATTTATGAAAACTTGCCTATTATTTTTTAAACCCCTGCCTACACTTTAAAGTCAAAGGTCTAGTTAACTGGTCAGCTTGTTAGCTCACTACGCTACACTGGATTGACATGCGACCCCAACCCCCACTGCAGGTGGGCCCACCATGATGTTTGTGAGAAATCCAATTTATCCATTTTTTTTGCTACCTCATTTGAGGACATGAGACCAAACACGAGATAAATCTAAAACTCAAGTGGGCTACACGACAGGAAAAATAGGAAGGGAAATGCCTGTTGTTGAAAACTTTCTGAGTCCATTGTGATGTTTACATGCCATCCAAACCGGTCATAAGGTCGTTCCCACTGGGATGAACCAGAAAAGACTAGAAAAAACGAGAATACTAGCTTGATCCAAATCTTTCATGACCCAAGGAGTATTTCAATGGTGGGCATGTTCAATCCCCACTGTGTGAACCCATTGTTTCTAGTTGTGTAGCCTACTTAAGTGAACCCATTGTTGCTAGTTGTATAGCCTACTTAAGTTTTGAATCTACCTTGTTTTTGAGGTTATGTCTTAACATAAGGTGGCAAAACAGATGGACGTGATGGATTTCTCAAAAACATCATGGTGGGCCCTGAACAGTGACCCTTCTGTCTCCACTTTTCCTGTTGTGTGGCCCACATGAATTTTGAATCTGTCTCATTTTTAGGCTCACCCCATTATATGAGCTGGAAAAACTGATGGACAGAATGAATTTCGGAGATACATCACGGTGGGCCCACAGATGATTAAAGTTGAACAATCAGTGTTCAACATGCGCCGTGGGGCACACTCTGAGTGTTGGATCTGCCTCATTTTTTGGGTCAACCACCTAAAATGATCCTACTGAAATCGTGGAATTATTAGAAATATCACGATGGGCCCAAGAGTTTCAAGGGCTAAAGTTCAATCTCCACACTTACACCTACCTAGTATTAGTGCATGCATGCATGGATGATGTTGATGGATACGGATTCCGCATACCAACCACGTTGTGACTTTGTGGTGCCCATGTGATGTATGTGGTTTATCCATGCAGTCCATCCATTTCCCCAACTCATTTTAGGGCATGAGCCTAAAAATGAGGCTGATCCAAAGCTCATGTGGACCACACCAATGGAAACATAGGGGAAAATGATCACCCACTGTTGAAACCTACCTAAAGCCCACTATGATGTTTTTGGATGTGAATTGCGGCCTGCCCCCACCCGGACGCATTACCATCCGGGCAGACCTGTGGAGGGGCCCACCGTGATGTATTCGTTTATCCACCCCGTCCATCCATTTTATTAGATCATTTTAAGGAATGAAGCTAAAAAGGAGGAAGATCCAATGCTCAAGTGGGCCACACCAAATAGTGAGCGGACCTGGTGACATCATCACTACAGTAGCGCTACTGTAGTGATGATGTCACCAGGTCCGCTCACTATTTGGTGTGGCCCACTCGAGCATTGAATCTGCCTGGTTTTTTGGGCCCATATCCTAGCATGATCTCATAAAATGGACAGAGTGGATAAACGGGTACATCACGGTGGGCACCTCCACAAGTCTGCCCAGATGGCAATGCGTCCGGGTGGGGCAGGACGCAATCTCCGTCTCATGTTTTTGAGAAATCCACTGTGTCCATCCCTTTGCCCGCTCATGTTAGGGCGTGGATACAAAAAAGTGAGCTACATGGCATGAAACGGTAGAGAGGGCAATGTTGCTGAAACCTTCCTGGTCCACTGAGATGTTTATTTCCAGTAAAAAACAAAAAGCTTTAGGCATGGCCCACCATGATCCATGTTGAGAGTTTCACCCGTCCATCCATTTTTCTAGCTCACATTAACATATGTTCACCACATCCATTCATTTTTTTTTTCCAGCTCTGGGTGGGCCACATTGAAGGAAACAATAGAGATTGAATGACCACCATTCAGTATTGGATCTACCTTTGGGCTTGGCCCACCCCCTAAAATGATATGAAGAAAATGGTGGACAAGGTAGAATTCTCAAAAACATCATGCTAGGCTACGAATGCTTCAAAAGGTGGGACAATGCTATTTTAATAGTGGACTTTCAATACCACTGTTTCAAGTTGTGTGGCCGGTTGGAGTGTTGGATCTGCCTCATATTTGAGCCCACTAGCTACCTAAAATGAGATGACGAAAATGGTGGATTTCTCAAAAAATCACAGCGAGCTACAATTTTTGGAGCTTCTATGTTCTAAAGGTAGGGTTTCATATAGTGTTTGAAGCCATGTGGCCCACATGAGTTTTGGATCTTCATCATATTTGGACCGTTGACTAAAATGAGTTGGCAAAACTGGTGAACTGAATGGATTTCTCAAAAACATCACGGTTTCAAGGGGTGTTGGGGCTGTATGTACCATTTGTAAGTCGTGTGGCTCACTTTAGTGTTGATCTGCCTCACATTAGCACACCCGCTATACTGAGTTGATAAAATAGTGGATGGGTGGATTTCTCAAAAACATCACAATGGCCAACAAATGTTTCAACCTTGGTAGACTGACAGTGTCTTTGTGATGGGCCTTTAATACCACTATCTCGAGTAGTGTGGCCCACTTGAGTATTGGATTAGCCTTATATTGGGCCCAACAACTAAAATGAGCTGACAAAAATAGTGGACAAGGTGGATTTCTCATAAACATCACAGAGAGTTCTCAGAGCTCCTCGATTCTAATGTCGGGTGTTGAATACCACTGTTTCAAGCCACGTGGCTCACTTGAGTTTTGGATCTTCATTGTATTTGGGCCTATTGACTAAAATGAGTTGGAAAATCTGGTGGATCAGTGGATTTCTAAAAAAAAATCATAGTGGGCCAACGACTTTCAAGGGTGCGTTGGAATTATTTCAACCGTGGGCGTTCAATGCCATTGTTGCAAGTCGTGTGGTCCACTTGAGTGTTGGATTTGCCTCATGTTTGGGCCCACCCCTAGAACGAGCTGATGAAAATGGTGGACTGGGTGGTTTTTTCACAAACGTCAATGTAGGCCTCACTGCCTTTTCAACGGTTCCTTGAATGGACAACTAACCAAAAGGCCCAAAGCACATAGATGTGGCCCATGATGATAACCATGCCTATTAAGACCACTATGATGCCTACTTGTCATCCAACATATTCACAAGGTCACACCGACTTGGATGAAGGGAACATACAAATACCAGCCTCATCTAAAACTTCTACGACATAAGAAGTTTTCAATCTTGGCTGTTTCGTGTGGTGTGGTCCACCAATGATGCATTTGTGACATCTATTTGAAAAAACCATCCATCTAAAGTAGGGGCAACTAGATGTATGGACCCAACGAATTCGTTAGTACCCTGCCTCTTGTACCGCGGAGAGTTGTCACGACCATATTCCAGTTTTACCCGCTCCGGGCTGGTAGATCCAACACTACAATGGGCCACACTACTTGAAACAGTGGTATTGAACGCTTCCCATTGAAACATCGCCAGCCCACCTCTTGAAACATTCAATGGACAATCCATATCAAAGGTGGGGCCCACATGATGGAGAGTCACATCAAAGAATGGCTCCACATGATGGGTAGTGGACATTGAAGGTGGGCCCCACATGATGGACAAGTAACATTAATGGTGAGTCCACTTATTGGATGACCCGCATCAAGGTGGGCCCCACATAATGGGTGGTCCATATAAAAATTTGCTCTTAATTATGAATGGCCCATATCCAAGGCGAGCTACGCATGACAGGCGACCCACATTGAAGGTGGGGCCAACATGATGGACGGTCCACGTCAAAGTTGGGCTACAAGCAAGAACCAAGGGTTCAATGAGAATGGGAGAACACCAAGATAGTGAATGGGAATGCTTATATTCCACTAGAGGGAAGATTACAACTCTTGAGGACTTTTTAAGCACCAAATGAGGGGGCTTCCACCTCATATCATATGGACCTATGATTATGAACTCTCCAAAGACCACACAATTAATGGCTAGGATAGTGCTATATCTAGCATTCATACAACAACAAAGAACATTTTAGAAGCATTCTAGACTCTACTAGACTACTAGCTAGAAAACTTAACTAGAGAACTCTAGTAACCCTCTACAAATCTCTAAACAACTCTGGCAAGCACTCCAAAATTGTTTGAACTACACTACGACGCTCTAGATCACATTAGGGGACCATTTAGATACCACCAAATAAGTTACTTTTCTACTTATAGCAGGAGAGTAACTTATTTGAGATAAGTAAGTTTTGTTTATGATAAATTATAAACAATTTTTTTACTTATAAAGTTACTTAATCACTTCAGCTTAATAAGTAGAAACCAAGAAACCAAGGTAAGCTACTTGACGCATAAGTAGCTGAAGTAACCTACGATCCAAAGGCCCCGTAGATGCCTCATGACACCATGTACATTCCTCATATATACAGGATGTGGTAGAAATGGCTAAGTTCCCATGTGAACTTCTACACCATTTATGGCCTTTGACAAGCATCACCAACATAGTTTCAACGATTAAGTGGATTCCTTCTAAGTTGGTTCCTTCATGTTCATTCATCACTCCAAACCTATTGTTCCCCTCCTATTGTGGGAGCTCTCCAATATCCTACTTAAACTCATCCTAACATGGCCAATTGATGCATGCTCCTACGTTGTGCATGCGTAGGCAGTCAAGTGCATACTTAACAATCTCAAGGGCTCTTTTGGTCATGATCTTCAACTAAAATCAGGACCCTTGATTTCCTTAGATGCCTACAGTGAGGCTGATTGGTCAGAATGACCCTCCCTTGGTCGATCATGGTCCAATTTCTGCAGGTTCCTAGGTCCAAATCTTTTTTTTGTCTTGGAGCTCAAAGAAACAACCCACCCTACAAATTGTTTCCCTTGGTCTGGCCCACATGAATTATTAATATTGGGCTTGATTTTTTGGCCCATGCCTAAATTTTGGTGTGCCATCAAATGGTTTGAATGGATTTCACATAATCATTACAATAAGCCCTATAAAAGATCAACTATGTATGTCTCCTTCCCAATTGTTTCATTTGGTGTGCCACACCTTAATCATAAATTAGCCTGGTTTTTTTTCGCCCCAGGCCTAACATGGATGACACATGCAATGGTTAGAGTGAATTTCACATAAACATCACGGTGGGCCCCTTTCAAAATCAAGGGTGGGCATTCCCTCCCAACTATTTCCCATGATATGGCCCACCTGAATCACAGATGGGTCTGGATTTCAAGCCCTACACCTAAAATTTCATCTTGCACCTGGAAGTTTGAGTGGATTTAGGAAACACATCATGGTAGGGCACACCGCATTTGGCCTACCATTTCGAGTGCAAAAAAATTTATGGGAATCAATGTTGAAAAGGGGCCCACAGTCTGTATGTGAGATTTGTTCCAACCATTAGATGTGTAATCCCAAGGTAGGTCCATATCCAAAAAATAAAGCTCATCTATAATTCAGATTGGCCACAATTAGGAGATAGACGCCCACCATTGATTTTGCACCTCACCATGATTATGAGATTGAATCCCCTCTAACCATTAAATGAGGTACCAAAACTTAGTCCTAGGGCCTAAAAATCAGGCCAATTAGTGATTCATTTAGGCCATACCAAGGGAAACAGTTTGAAGGGTGAGCTTTTTTCAATACCATTGTTGCAAGTTGTGTGGCCCACTTAAGTGTTTGATCTACCTCATATTCGAGCCCACCCTAAAAATAGCTGATGAAAATGGTGGATTTTTCACAAACATCAGTGTGGGCCCACTGCTTTTATAATGATTCATTCACTAGACCACCACCTAAGAAACCCAAAGTAAACAGATGTGGCCCATGATGATAATCATGCCTATCAAAGCCATTGTGATGCCTATTTGCCATCCAACATGTTCACAAGGTCACACGGACCTAGATGAAGGGAACATACAAATATCAGCCTAATCCAAAACTTCTGCGGTGCAAGAAGTTTTCAATCCTGGTTGTTTTGTGTGGTGTGGTCCACTAATGATGCCTTTGCTACATATATTTGAAGAAACCATCCATCCAAAGTAGGGGCAACTAGTATGGACCCAATCAATTTGTTATGGATCTGGGCCGTCTAGATTTTTTGATGCCACATTGCCACGTGTGGCAGATTTGTTTGATGGATGTTGCATTATAGAACACAATGAGGTCGTCGTAAGTCCACCAAATCCCCGACAATTATTCACCACACGTGCATTCGATAATTATAAGTAATTTTTTACTTAATCACTTTAGCTTAATAAGTAGAAACCAAGATAAGCTACTTGAGGCATAAGTTGCTTATCTTAAGTAACTTAAGATCCGAACGCCCCCTAGATGCCTCGAGTCACCATGTACATTCCTCATGTGTATATGATGAGGTAGAAATGGCTAAGTTCCGAAGTGAACTTCCACACCATTTATGGTCTCTAACAAGCATCACCAGCATGGTTTCAACGATTAAGTGGATTCCTTCTAACTTGATTACTCCATCAAACCTAAGGGAGTTCTCCAATTTCTCACTTACACTCATCCTGAGATCGCCAATTCATGCATGCTCCTACGTTGTGCAAATGCAGGCTGTCATGCACATACTTTGTTATCTCAAGGGCTCTTTTGGTCATGATCTTCAACTAAAACGAGGACCCTTGATTCCCTTGCATGCCCACGATGATGCTGATTGGTGGGAATACCCCTCCATTGGTCGATTGAGCTCCAGTTTCTACAGGTTCCTTGGTCCAAATCTTGTGTTGGAGCTCAAAGAAACTTCCTTGGTCCAAATCTAGGTTCCTTGGTCCAAATCTTGTGTTGGAGCTCAGAAACTTCCTTGGTCCAAATCTTGTGTTGGCACTCAAAAAACACAACCCACCCTTCAAATTGTTTCCCTTGGTCCGGTCCACACGAATAACTAATAGGCTTCATTTTTAGACTCCAAGCCTAAATTTTGGTGTGCCATCTAACAGTTTGAGTGAATTTCACATAATTATCATGATGGGCCCTATAAAAGATCAACGATGGCCATCTCTCTCCCAACTATTTCCTTTGGTGTGATCCACCTGAATCATAAATTAGACTGATTTTTTTTCCTTGGGCCTAGCATGGGATGATGCGTGATGGTCAGATAAAAATCATAGTGTCTGTTAAAAATCAAGGGTGGGCATTCCCCTTCCAACTGTTTCCCTTGATATGGTCCACTTGAATCATAGATGGGGTTGGGTTTCAAGCCCTAGCCCTAAAATTTCATCATGTACTTGGTGGACTGAGAGGATTTGGGAAGCACGTCATGGTGGGGGCCAACTCATCTGTCCGACCCTTTCTGGAACGAGGAGATGTTTGCGAAAATAAATGTTCTTTCTTGGAAAAGGGGCCCACTGTGGTGTATGTGAGATCTGTTCCGACCATTAGATGTGTAATTCCATGGTAGGCCCAAATCTAAAAAATAGGTTGATCTGTAATTCAAATTAGCCACAATAATTAAAAAGTTGGGAGAGAGACGTCCACCCTTGATTTTTACAGCTCACCATGATTATGAGATTGAATTTCCTCTAACCATTAGATGCCACACTAAAACTTAGTCACAGGGCCAAAAATCAGGCTAATTAGTGATTCATTGTAGCCACATCAAGGCTAATTAGTGAACTTTGCCCTGTATATATACTACTACGAATTGTGTGGTCCAACTTGATCATGGATAGGGATTTTTTTGGGTCCTAAGCCAAGCATGGGGTGACACTCATGGTTGGTCGTGGCCGGAGGATTTCAAAATATACACCACAATAGGATTTCCACTCCAACCAGGCGCCCTTTTCCTTCCCTCACTCATATTTAGGGACTGCCTGGATACTTGCCAACCGATATTTTTTTTTGGAGGGGGGTTCTGTATGGCCGCTGTTTTTGGGGCTATGGACCGAAAACCTCCTGATTTAAAACTATTTCTAAAAACCTGCCTATAATTTTCACTATTAGATATTAAATCCCTTGCCTACACTTTAAGGTCCACTTACCTCTCGGCCAACACTCTCGGCCAACAAGCTCGCCACGCTAGGCTTGATTGACTAGCAACCCCACCCCCCACTGCACCTGGGCCCTCCATGATAATTGTGAGAAGAATTCGGATCCTCTGCTTGCCACAAACAGAAATTTCCTATTTTCCTGCATTGTGATTGGGTATTAAATGCAATCTGTAATGATGTGGCCCAAACACATTGCAACAAACAAGAAATTCCTGTTTCTGGCAAGTAGAGGATCTGGAATCTTGTGAGAAATCCACCCTGTCCATCCATTTTGCTACCTCATTTAAGGAGGTGAGACCAAACACGAGATGAATCCAAAACTCAAGTGGGCCATTTGACAGGAAAAATGAGAAGGGAAATGCCTGTCGTTGAAACCTTTATCTCCATTGTGATGTTTATATGTCATCCAAATTGGCCATAAGGTCATAAGGTCATTCCCACTGGGATGAACAGAAAAGACAAAAATACTAGCCTAACCTTAATCTTCTATGACCCAAGGAGTATTTCAATGGTGGGCATTCAATTCCTATTGTTTCTAGTTTTGTAGCCTACTTGAGTTTTGGATTTGCCTCATTGTTAAGGTCAAGATGAGGTGGCAAAACAGATGGACATGATGAATTTCTCAAAAACATCATGATGAGCCCAAATGTTTGAACCATGATTAATCTCCACTTTTTTCCTGCTGTGTAGCCCACTTGAGCATTGGATTTGTCTCATTTTTGGGCACATCCCATAACATGAGCTGGAAAAAACGGCTGGCCAAAGTAAATGATCCTGCCGAAATGGTGGATGGAGTGGAATTATCAGAAACATCATGGTGGCCCTAAGTGTTTCAAGGGTTGACATTCAATCTCCACAGTTACATCGACGTAGTATTAATGCATGGATGATGCCATTGGATACGCTATGTGCCAACCCCGCTGTCACTCCGTGGGGTCCATGTGATGCATATGGTTTATCCATGCAGTCCATCCATTTTGCCAACTCAATTTAGGGCATGAGCCTAAAATGAGGCTGATCCAAAGCTCAAGTAGACCACACCAACAGCAGTGAGGATAATGAAACCCACTGTTGAAACCTACCTAAGGCCTACCATGATGTTTTTGAGAAATCCGCTCGTGTCCATCTATTTTGCCCCCTCATGTTAGGGTGTGGGTATAAAAATGAGGCAAATCCATAACTTAAGTGGGCCACACGGCATGAACCGGTAGGGAGGGCAATGCCTGGTGTTGAAACCTTCCATTGAGATGTTTATTTGCCATTAAAAAGCTTTGACTTTAGGGCCCACCATGATGCCCATTGAGAAGTCCACCCTGCCCATCCACTTTCCTTCAATGGGTGGGCCACATTGAAGGAAACAAATCTCTACCCCATCCATCCCCACCCGATCCATCCGTTTTTCCAGTTAATGTTAATGGGTGGGCCACACATTGAAGGAAACAGTAATGGAAACAATAGAGATTCAATGGACCACCGTTGAGTATTTTATGCACCTCATATTTGGGCCTGACCCTCCCCCTAAAATGATCGGAAGAAAATGGTGGACAGGGTGGATTTCTCAAAAACATTACAGTAGGCCACAATGTATCAAAAGGTGGGCTAATGCTTTTCAATGGTGGGAGTTCAATACCACTATTTCAGGGTGTGTGGCCCATTGGAGTGTTGGATCTTCCTCAAATTTGATCCCACCACCTAATTGAGCCGTCTAAAATTGTGGACGTGATGGATTTCTCAAAAACATCGGGGTGGGCTACAAGTTTTTGGAGCTCCTATGTTTTAAAGGTGGAGTTTGATACATTGTTTGACGCCATGTGGCCCACTTGAGTCTTGCATCTTCATCATATTTGGGCCACCACTAAAATGAGTTGGCAAAACTGGTGTAATATATGGATTTCTCAAAAACGCCATGGTAGGCCACACAAGTTTCAATGGATGTTGGGACTATCAATACTAGTGTTTCAAGTGGTATGGCCCACTTGAGTGCTGGATGTGCCTCATCTTAGCACACCCCTAAATTGAGTTGACGAAGATGGTGAATTGGTGGATTTCTTAAAAACATCAAAGTGGCTCATGAATGTTTCAACAGTGGTGGATTGGCACCTGTCTTAGCGGTGAGCATTTAATACTACCATTTAAAAGTTGGATTAGCCTTATATTGGATCCATCCCCTAAAATGAGCTGACAAAAATGGTTGACAGGTGGATTTCTCAAAAACATCATAGAGAGTGTTTGGAGCTCCTCTATTCTGATGAAGGGTGTTGAAACCACTATTTCAAGTTGTGTGGCTCACTTGAGTTTTGGATCTTCATCATGTTTGGGCCCACCTGACTAAAATGAGTTGAAAAAATCGGTGGATGGGCGAATTTCTAAAAAAAATCACGATGGGACATGAATTTCACTATTTCAACAATGGGCGTTCAATACCATTGTTGCAAGTTGTGCGGCCCACTTGAGAGCTAGATTTGCCTCATATTTGGGTCCACCCCTAAAATGAGCTGATAAAAATAGTGGATGGGGTGGATTTGTCACAAACATCATTGTAGGCCCCACTGCTTTTTCAACAGTTTGTTAAACGGACTACCCAAAAAGCCGAAGCACATACATTCGGCCCGTGATGATAATCATGCCTATTAGGGCCATTGTGATGTTTATTTGCCATCCAACATGTTCACAAGGACCTGGATGAGGAGAACAAACAAATATCACCTGATCAATCCCGGCTGTTTCGTGTTGTGTGGTTCATCAATGACGCCTTTGTGACGTCTATTTGTAAACATCATCCATCCAAAGTAGGGCAACTAGATGGAGAGTTGTCAGGACCATATTCTAGTTTCACCCGCTCTACCGTATCAATCTCCCAAAATGGATAAGGGCCGTCCAGATTTTTTTGGATGCCACGTATGCGCTAGGGGGGTGTCGCACGAATATCCTGCATATGTGTGCAACATTGCCACATGCACCACATTTGTTTGATGGTTGTTGCATTGTAAGTCACCAAAACCCTGAGAATTATCCATTACACATGCATTCAGTGTACATGCAAGCCAATCCAGTCCATCCAAGGGATGGCCCCCACCATGGCATTGATCAATCAATCCCAACAGTCCAATTCGTGCCAACAAACAAAAAACTGGGGCGTTTTCATCCAGAATGTAACGTCCAAACCCCACTTGAATATCTTTTTCTAGAAGGTCTTTTCCAAGAAGCTACTCATGGCTTTCGATTCCCAGTTTCAACGGCATGCATGCTTTCAATCTCAACGGCATGTTGTTGTCCATCCACCCCTCCTTAAGAAAACTCCTCAGGCTACGAAAGTTTTGGATCAAGCTGATATTCATGTGTTCCCTTCATTGAGGTCCATGCAACCTTATGACCATGTTAGATGGCAAATAAACATCACACTGGCCCTCGTAGGCTGTGATTATAATCACAGGCCAGCTATGTACTTAGGGCTTTTTGGGTAGTTGTCCATTTTAATGTTGAAAAGTAGTGGGGCCAAGTTGATGTTCGTAATAAATCCACCGTGTCCACCATTTTCATCAGCTCATTTTAGGGTGTGGGCTCAAATATGAAGTACATCCAACACTCAAGTGGATCACACTACTTGCAACAATGGTATTGAATGCCCATCGTTGAAACAAGCCAGCACACCCTTGAAACTATTGGCTCGCTATAATTTTTTTGAGAAATCCACCGTTGACCAGTTTTCCGACTCATTTAGTCAGTGGGCCCAAATGTGATGAAGATCCACAACTCAAGTGGGCCACGCGGCTTAAAACGTTTGTATTCTAACACCTACCATTAGAATAGGGCTCCAAAAACTCGTGTAGCCCACCATGATGTTTTTGAGAAATCAACCCTATCCACCGTTTTTGTCAGTTCATTTTAGGGGGTGAGCACAAATATAAGCCTAATCCAACACTCAATATGGCCACACTACTTGAAACAATGGAACTGAATGTCCGCCGACGCCAACCCCAACCCCCAACTCCAACCCCAACCCCCAACTGTTGAAACATTTCGTGACCCACCATGATGCTTTTGAGAAATCCACCGCATGCACCATCTTTGCCAGCTCAATTTAGGTGGTGTGCCTAAATATCATGAGGCAGATCCAACACTTAAGTTGACCACATGACTTGCAACATTGGTATTGAATGCCTACTACTGAAACAATGCCAACACTTGTTCCGTGGCCTATCGTGGTGTTTTGAGAAATCCACTTACTCCACCAGTTTTGCCAGCTCATTTTAGTCAATGGGCCCAAATATGATGAAGATCCAAAACAAGTGGGTTACAAGACTTCAAATAATGTGTTGCATCCAACCCTTTGAACATAGGACCTCCTAAAACTTGTCAAAGCCACTGTGATTTTTTAAGAAATCCACCCTATCTACCTTTTCCATCAGCTCATTTCAAGTAGTGAGCTCAAATATGAGGTAGATCTAACATCCAATAGGCCACACTACTTGAAACAGTCTATAGATGGCCCGTATCACAAAGGTGGGGCCCACATGGACGGTCCACATTAAAGATGGGTTCCACATGATGGCCAGTGGACATTAAAAGTGGGCCCCAGATGATGGACAATTAACGCTAATGGGGGTCCACATATTGGATGACCTGCATCAAGGTAGGCCCCACATAATGGGTGGTTCATATCAAAAGGTTGGCCCCTAATGATGAATGGCTCACATCCAAGGTGAGCTACGCATGATGGACAACCTATATTGAAGGTGGGGCCCACACGACAGACAGTCCGCATCAAAGGTGAGCTCCACAAGATGGGCAGCGAACATTGAAGCTAGCCCCACATGATGGATGACCGACATGAAGGTGGGCCCCATATAATGGACGATCCACATTAAAGGTTGGCCCTTAATAATGAATGGCTCACATCCAAGGCGGGTCTCGCATGATGGACAACCCACATTGAAGGTGGGGCCTGTATGATGGACGATCCACATCAAAAGTGGGCTCTCCATGATGGGTGGTGGATATTGAAGGTGGGCCTCACATGATGGACACATAACATTGATGGTGGACCTAACATGATGGATGATTTATATCAAAGTGGGCCTCACATGAGGGCAATCCACATCGAAGCTCAGTCTCTAGTGATGAATGGCCCACATCCAAGGCGGGCCCTCATAATGGACGGCCCACTTTGAAGCCGGGCCCCATATGATGGACGGTCTACATTAAAGGTGGGACACACATGGTGGACGGCCCATGTTTGACGTGATGGATGACCCACATCCAATGTGGGCCCTGCATAATGGATAACCTACATCGAAGGTGGGCCTTGCAAGGTGAATGGTCCACAGTGAAGGTACGTCCCACACAATGGATGGTTCCCATTGAAGACAAGGCTAAGGTGGGCCAACATAAAGAGCAGTCCACCTCAAAGGTTGGCCCCACATGATTGGCGGTGGATATTAAGGTTGGACCAAACAAAATTGAGAAATAAGTGCTCATGTGATGTTGGAAACCAAAGAAACTTTTCTACTTTTTAGCTGATAAGTATGTTGTTTACGAACATATTTATTTGCTGAATAAGTAGAAACCAATATAAGCTACTTGAGGTATAAGTAGCTTATGTAAAGTAACTTGGGATCCAAACAAGCCCTTATTAAGGTTAATCAATCATTGATTTCATTAACCATCAATTTCGATGGTGGTTTGACATCCAACCGAATTGGACTGAGAATCTCTCTCTACGCACGCACAAACGTAGTCAAATGCCCAACCTATTATGGTTAAGGGGGAAACATGCATAAAAAAACCAGCCTTTTCTAGATGATTTCTTGAGTCATTTTAAGACCCAACTTGAACGGCCTAAAAAAGAACTCCATATCAGTTTCCAATAATCTATGATTTGAGTTTCAAAACCTTAATGAGCCTCTTGGCGCTGTCATATAGCTGTGGACAGTCTTTTGAATATGATCATTTTTATAGTGATGACGATAGCTATATAGTGTTTGGCAATGATAATAAGCTTGTGTGGATAATTCAAAGTGTTCAGTATTGGATACTTCACATCTCTACTTGTGATTGGGCAAGTGCATTTTTTTTTTTTGTTACGCCCCACATGTGGTTTGAGTCCATGATTTGTATGGTTTGGATCATTATCATATGATGAGATGTGTACAGTTGTTGCCGTGCATGCCCATCAATTATCATACTCCACGAAACATGGAATCCACTTTGGTCATTACCTACATGGTGCCTACTGCTGACATGGATATGTGCATGCTGACATGGATATGTGCATGTGATCCACACCACAGGTGTGTCACTAAGTCTGGCCTTGGCCCATATTCAAATAATCAGATCAATCAATAGGGAATAGAGTAAAACCATGCCTAAAAACTCGGGAGTACTTGTGATGGGGCCTTTCACCATAGTGGGATTTCCCCACAATGGATACTTGAACCCATTACCTCGCGTTGAAACTCGTGTGTGTCTACCACCAGGGCATGTGTAAGGATGTCTACGGTCCTCACTTTTTTTTTTCTGTTTTTTTTAACACATGCACCCCCATACACACACCCAACGTAATTGGGATTTCACCACCTATGGGTGTCAAACCCATACCTCATGTTGAAACTCTTGAGAGTCTACCACCGAGGCAAGGATAAGGACCTTTACTCATGCCTCGTGGTAAACTCACGAGAGTTTCAACACAAGGTCATGGGTTCAAGTACCCATTGTGGTGAAATCCCACTTTCGTGTGAGTGCGGGGCACTGAGTTCGTGTGTTAAAAAGAAAAGAAAAGAAAAGAACAAAGATGTCTAAAATCTCTAAATTCACGTGATTGGCCTCCTTCATTTTGAAATGGTCTATTTTTGAGGTGCTGCTTCAGCTTTGCCAGGCGCATCAAATGAACACTAAATAAATGACATACAAACAGCATGGTAGGCCCCACCCACAACTAATGGCAGGTCGCCCCACCAACTGTTTCTTATATCATGGCCCACCCGACCTGATTTTTGGGCTCTAAACACGAGCCAACACATCTGATGGACAGTGTGGATCTCGTTCATGTCCTCTTCCCCCATGTGACTAAATGGGTGACACAAAAAAGAGTCCGAGTTTTTATCAAATTCCACCACAATTTGGGATTTTTACAGCAAAACGCATCTGTGATTCGGATTTTCCAATCAGTGACTCCAAACCACATTCTCTCGGGCAGTGTTTTTTTTTTTTAAAGAGAAATTACATTACTGCCCTGGTTTTTTATTTTTCCTGGCAAAGTGGACAATCCAAAAATCATGGGCCCACATGATATGTGTCTGACATCCAACCCCTCGGATGAGTGCACACCAACATTATTATTAAGCGAACCAAAAGTAAGGCCAATTTATAAAAATTGATACACATCATTAAAAACAGCCAAATTCAAGTGCAGTCCATCTGATGATTTGATTGACCTGTTTTTTTTAGTTCCTATAGTTCATAATGATCACCCATGGTGGGGTACACATATTGGATGGCTTGTATGTCATACACATACCATGTAGACCCCACAAGTTTCGACTTCCACTAATTTTTAAAGAAAAACAATTAGTTGATGGGATTTTTGTAATTTCCTTCCCCCAAAAGAACTTCCCTTCTTTGGAAAGGCCCACCTTGATATGTGTATTGAATATCACAACATCCGTTTTGCCATCTCATTTTAGGACATGGTCCCAAAAATGAGGCAGATCCAAATCCCAGGCGGACCACAGTACCATAGGTAAACAGTGGGTGCTTGAATGCCCACCATTAAAAACTCCTAGGGCTCACTGTAATGTTTATTTGCGATCCAACCTGTTGATAAGGTCACACAGAACTTGGACGCGTATGGGCTGCGAAAGCCTCTCCGCATGCATCTCCTGCCCTCAGAATCTAGGTAGGGCCCACCGTGATGTTTGTGAGAAATCTATGCCGTCCAACTGTTTTGTGAAATCATTTTAGGCGTTGAGAACAAAAACGAATGGATCCAACACTTAGGCGGGCCGCACTAAAGCAAAACGTGGGTAGGGAAATTCCTACCGTTGAAACCTCTATGGGGTCCACAGTGAAGTTATATGCCATCCATACCGTTCATAATGCCATTCCTACCGAGATGAACTGAAAACACAAATATTATCTTGATTCGAAACTTCTGTGGCCCCACAAATATTTCAACTGTGGAAGTTCAATCGTCACGTTTTCGGCCCACTTGAGTCATGGATCCTGTTCATTTTTTGTCTCCACGCCTAAAATGATCTCACAAAACGGTTGGACAGTGTAGATTTCTCACAAACATTACTGTGGGCCCCACCTAGATTCCGAGATGCCTGAGAAAGGCTTTCGCAGGCAATCCGCGTTCCACAGAGCTGGATGAAGGGCAAAGACAAATACCAGCTTGATAAAAAACTTTTGTAGCCCTCAATAAGTTTTTAATGGTAGGAATTCAATCCCTACTATGTGGTCCACCTGAGATTGGATCTCCCTCAGTTTTGGGACCATGCACTTAAATGATAGGGGAAAAAGGATGGACGACCTGGATATACAACACATAAGAACTTTGGATCTACTTCATTTTTGGGCTCATGCCCTAAAATGAGCTGACAATATGGATAGATGGTGTGGATAAAACAAGTACATCATGGTGGGGCTCACAGCTTTTCCACGAGCCCGACCGTATGCCCCCATGCACCAAATCCGACAAGATCGGAACATCCTAGCCATTGCATGTTAGTACTTTCTTGCTTAAATGTGGACCGTTGATCTGTTTCTTCCTAAACAACCATTTAGAAGCCAACGATTCTCACCATAGAGATTTTTGATGCATGGGTCATCATCAGCTGGCCCATATATAACTCATACCAAGCATAAAGAAAGAGTTCCAAGTACCTCTACTATTGAAGTGAAGACGGCGTTCTTAGCTTGCGAACCAGATTTCCAAGTGCCCAAACCAACGGCTGGGATGGAATGCCGCTAATGAGCTTAAAAGACCCGGTTTCCACTTGGGGGGGAACACGAACTTGCTGGGACATCTTCCTTCTCGTCCAGCTAGCTTGCCTTAGTCCATGGTCGACCATGTTCACATATATATAATAGATGGACGGTGGATATTCATTTGCATGAAGTGACACGTGCCACTAACTTATATACGTGTCGGGTAAAATCCCCCTCTGGCGTTGCATACGAAGCATCTCGAACAAGTGTCCTCTCAGCGAGGCAGGAGTTGTAGGACACGACTCGGATTCGGTAGTGACCCCTCCAGTACTGAGCTTGGTATTAGCTTGGTATTAGCTGGCACTGGAAAAGCTCTCCAAACCCATATATATATATATATATATATATATATATATATATATATATATATATATATATATGCCATTAATCCATTTTACCTTTAGAGTATGAGTCCAAACTGAAGCAGATCCAAAGCTCAAGTGACCACACCATAAAAGTAATGGGATATTGAAGACCACCGTTAAAATATTCCTAGGGCCCACTATGATGTTTATTTTCCATCCAAGCTGTTCATAAAGTCGCATAAATCTGGATGAAGAGAAAACACAAATATCAGTTTGATCCAAAACTTATGTGTCCCATAGTAAGTTTTCAACGGTAGACATTCAATATCCACTGCTTCATAGGGTGTGGTCCACTTTTGCTTCAGATCCACTTCATTTTTGGGTTGATAGCTTAAAATGAGCTGCTGAAATGGATGCATGGCCTAGATAAAACAAGTAGATCATGATGCGCCTACAGAGCCTTTTCGGTGCCGACCAGTGCCGAGATTAGTACCGGAGGGGTCACTGCCGAATCACTCTCCTTAAAAAGAACCGTACAAGTGCAACACGTGCCCCCACTTAAAAACCCGAAAACTCGACTCGCTGCCTGGTTGGAGACGTACTGAGTAACTCAGTAGGTTACTGAGTAAACTCTGTGGGGCCACTATGATGTATGTGTCATATCCGCCTGGTCCATCTGTTTTTCCACTCATTTTAGGGCGTGAGCTCAAAATTGAAGCATATCCAAAGCTCAAGTGGACCACACCAATGGAAAGAGTGGGAATTAAACGTGCCTGCCGTTGGACACATCATGGCGGCCACGGAAGTGTCGGATCAAGCTGATATTTATATTTTCCCTTCATCTATGTTTGTGGGAACTTATGAACAGGTTGGATGATAAATAAACATCACTGTAGGCCCTAAGAAGATTCCAATGTGGACGCCATTATCCCCATCGTTTCCTGTGGTGCGGTCCACTCAAGCTTTGGATATGCTTCAATTTTGGGCTCATGACCTAAAATGGGCTGATAAAATGGATGGATGATGTGGATAAGACACATACATCATGGTGGGTTCCCTCTGCGTCCCTAGTTGGGTCGGGTTGACTCAAAGACTGATTCGACTCAACTGGTTATTTAATAATCAAACTAGAAGCTTAATTATGACAATAGTAGCTACTACGAATATAAAAGCAAAAGAATTTTACAAAAATATACCTATTTATTATACAATTTACATTCCAATACCTTTTAAAAAATTGGTTTTGAATAAACTACTCTCTTAATTTAAGTAATTATCATAGGCGCGGATTCAATATGGCCCCGACTAGGCCCAGGCTTGAGGAAGTTCCTGTGGTTAGAAACCATATAGGGTCCACAAAGATGCGGTGAGAACCATTAGTTTCTCAACCTCACAATAGGACAAGACTATTAACGCAAGGAGGGAGTGGTAAGGTCGAGCATCGTCTTCCTCACCGGATAAATACCTTGAATCCACAAGGCTTTTGGGAATTCTCAACCGGACTTCTTCGAATCCACGAGGGAAGAAAACAGAAAATAATTTCTAAAAAAATCGTAATAATTGATTGAATGAATAAAAACGTAATTACAATGCTTTAAATAACAAACTAAACCCTAGGATGATATAAATAGTATATAAACTTATTGATGGGTGCGTTTCACACAAACCTTCGGATCTCGCTCCCCAATGCACTAGAATTATGGACTACGATAATGCAATAATCAAGAATAAACATCAATCACACGACACAAGGAGTTTTTACGTGGAAAACCCTCAAAAGAGGTAAAAACCACGGGACCTAGTCCAGATCAACAATCCACTATCTCAGGGAACTGTTACAACCGATCTCAAGCACACGCCGCTTGGATCAAACCTTCCTCACTCACGTAGGAGTGGATAAACAATAAGAGAATAGCAAAAGTAGAGCGATCTCACCGATCCCGAGGACGTAGAAGCGCTGAGACGACGGTTGCGTAGAAGAACTCCTCTTCAAGCAACTTCTCCCTTCTACAAGCTTACTCTCTCTCTCTCTCTCTCTCTCTCTCTCTCTCTCTCTCTCTCTCTTTTCTCTTTCTCTCTTCCTCTTTTTCTCTCTCTCTCACTTTGGACGTGTAAACCACTCAATGGGATGCCCTAATCCCGTTTTGGAACTTCTTAAGTAAGAAAACGGAGGAATTAGAGCCCAAATAGGAAACTACGTACAAGCAGTCCGCGCCGGGTCGGGCGCACGGTCATCAAACCGTCAAGCGCCCGGCCAAACAAAAAATAGTCCAGTGAGAAAAACAGAGAAAACATGCAATTTCGGGCGCCCAGACCAACATGGTCGGGCGCCCAACCAGGGCACCGGGCACCCCGGTCATCAGACCGCCGGGCGCCCGCCTGTTGTCAAAACAGGCCAGCAAGTTTGCTACCACATCTGGTGAATTTCAGTCGCCCGACCTCACCAAGGCTGTACTCTCTCTCCTTGTACTGAGGAGGAAAAATCCCATTAAATCTCCCCCTTTCCGACTCAGGAGAAATTCACCTTCTTCAAGCCAGCTAGGTTTCTACAAACCTCAAACTTGCCCTTGAGTAAAGCCTTGGTCATTATGTCTGACCTGTTATCATCCGTATGGACCTTTTCAAGCTGTGACACCTTCTGTTCCAAAGTATCCCTGATCCAGTGATACCGAATCTCTATGTGCTTCGACTTGGAATGCCGACTTGGATTCTTGCTCAAGTGTATAACACTTTGGCTATCACAATAGACCACGTGCTCCTCCTGCTTAAGGCTGAGTTCCTGTAGGAACCTCTTCATCCAAAGAATCTCTTTGCATGCTTCTATGACCGCAATGTACTTGACCTCTGTCGTTGACAATACTACTACCTTCTGTAGCTTGCTCTGCCAAGAGACCGCTCCCCCTGCAAACGTGAACATGAACCCCGATGTAGACTTCCTGGAGTCTATGTCACCTGCCATATCTGCATCTGTGTAGCCATCTAACACAGGTTTTCCTTCACCATAGCATAGGCTCAACCTGGATGAGCCTCTCAAATACTGTAGTATCCACTTCACCGCTGCCCAATGTTCTTTGTCAGGATTGGCAAGATACCGGCTGACAACCCCAACCGCATATGCTATGTCTAGGTGCGTACACACCATAACATACATCAAACTTCCTACCGCTGACGCGTAGGGTATCTTCTGCATCTCTTCCACTTCCGCCTTCGTCTTGGAACACTGCTTGTCGCTCAATTTGAAGTGACCATCCAATGGAGTACTGACCGGCTTCGCTGCATTCATGTTGAACCGTTCTAGGACTTTCTCAATATACCGCTCTTGTGACAACCAAAGCTTCTTGCTACTTCTGTCACGGGTTATCTCCATTCGTAGGATCTGTTTGGCCGGGCCCAAGTCTTTCATCGCAAAAGACTTACCTAACTCCTGTTTCAGCCTGTCAATCTTCTTGATGTCTTTTCCTATGATGAGCATGTCATCAACGTACAATAGCAGAACTAAGAAATCACCGTTTGAGAACTTGCGTGTGAACACACAGTGGTCCGACTCCGTTCTGTCATATCCATGCTTCAACATGAACGAGTCGAACTTATTGTACCATTGCCTAGGAGCTTGCTTCAGCCCATACAAGCTCCTCCTAAGCCTACACACCATATGCTCTTTGCCCTTGACTTCGAACCTTTCTAGTTGGCGCATGTAGATCTCTTCTTCCAAGTCACCATGGAGAAAGGCAGTTTTGACATCTAACTGCTCTATCTCCATATCAATGCTAGCTGCCAATCCAAGCAACACCCGTATGGATGTCATCTTCACCACTGGTGAGCATATCTCCTCGAAGTCTATTCCTTTCCTCTGACCAAACCCTTTCACCACAAGTCTGGCCTTGTATCTTGTCTGTGAAGTCTTCTTCTCATTCTTCTTTCTGAACACCCACTTGTTGCTCAGAGCTTTCTTGCCCTTAGGCAATCCCACCATGTCATAGGTGTGGTTCTTATGCAAGGATTCCATCTCCTCTTGCATAGATTTCAATCACTCCCCCTTATACTCGTCGGCTAGGGCCTCAGAATAGTCTTCTGGCTCTCCCCCATCTGTGAGCATAATGTACTCATGCAGCGAGTACTTCTTGGATGAATGTCTGTCCCTTGATTTCCTCCTCACCTGTGGCTCAACAGGTGGATCAAGTTGGGGCTGCTCCCCCTGTCCATCTTCTGTAGGGACTCCCTCATCCTCTGCACCTTGTTGTACTCCCCCGTTTCAGGAACCACGTGAGGAGTAACCGGATCCATGTCCTCCAGTTCATCTAAACTGGGTTAGGTCTTCTCTGGTTTTTCAATGTCTTCTATACACTGATCTTCAATGAAAACCACATCTCTGCTTCTGACGAGCTTCTTCTCGGTTGGATCCCACAACCTGTAACCGAACTTCTCATCACCGTACCCTAGGAACACACACTGCCTAATCTTCATATTGAGCTTGGACCTCTCGTCCTTTGGTAGGGGAACGGATGCCCTACATCTAAAAACCCTGAGATGACTATATGATGGATCACATCCAGTCCACACCTTCTCAGGTACTTCTCCATTCAACGGGGCTGATGGAGACCTGTTTATCAAGTACACCGCCGTGTGCATTGCTTCTCCCCAGAACATCTTGGGCAACTTTGCATGGGATAACATGCATCTGATTCTCTCTACAATGGTGCGATTCATTCGCTCAGCCACACCATTATGCTGGGGGGTCTTGGGAGCCAACAGTTCATGTCGTATACCTAGTGACTTGCAATATTCGTGGAAGTCGCCTATGTATTCACCACCATTGTCAGTGCGGATGCACTTCAATGATCTGCCTGTCTCTCTCTCGACCATAGCATGAAACAGTTTAAACACACCAAAGACCTCGTCATTGGATTTCAAAGCATACACCCAAACCCTCCTAGATGCATCATCTATAAAAGTGACAAAATACAATGCCCCACCCAAGGTTTTTGTCCTCATAGGACCACAAACATCAGAATAAACCAAATCTAATGCATACACTTTATTAGTATGAGAAGCAGTTTTAACAAAAGAAACTCTATGCTGTTTCCCAGATAAACAGTCAATACAGGTTTTGAGAGGTATACCTGTCACGTCTGGAAGGAGCTGCTTCTTCGCTAGTAGCTGAAGCCCTTTTCACTCATGTGGCCTAGACGCCTGTGCCACACGTCAGTAGCTGAGTCTTCCGCTGTGTTCAATCCACCCTTGCATACATTGACACTTGCCTTGTAAGGGGTGCAACACTTCTTTCCTCTAGCAGCAATCAACGAACCCTTGATGAGCTTCCAGCGCCCACCAACAAACCGACTTTCATAGCCATCATCATCCAGCCTTCCCGTCGACATCAAGTTGAGACGAAGGTCTGGAATGTGTCTTACATCCCTGAGAACCAATGTGCAGCCCACATCGGTCTTCAAACAAATATCACCGACCCCTACGATCTTCGAAACACCAGAATTTCCCATCTTCACTGTCCCATAGTCACCTGACTTGTAGCTTGTGAAGAAATCTCTGCGTGGAGTCGCATAAAATGAGGCTCCCGAGTCTATCACCCAGTCGGTGTCCTGACTTGAACCCGTGAGACAAATATCGTGATCTGTCAAAGGAATAACAACAACGTCACCATCTGAGGCGACCGCGGTAGAATCCGATTCATCTTCCTTCTCTTTTCCTTTACCTTTCTTGTCACTCTTCTTCTTGTGACATTCATGCTTATAGTGGCCCTTCTTGCCACAATTCTAGCATTCAACATCTTTCCTGGCAACTGACTTGCCTCTTGATTTATCTCGGGCCTTTCCGCCCTTTCTGTTCTTTCCTCTCCCCCGATATTGTGTCACAAAGGCCTCTTGTTGAGTAGGCCCTAGAGACTTCCTCCTTGTCTCCTCATTGAAGAGACAGCTTGTTACCTGATCCATGGATACCTTTCCATCTGGCGCGGAATTACTTAGAGACACCACCAATGTCTCCCAACTGTCAGGCAATGAGCTAAGCAGTAGCAAAGCCTGAAGTTCATCATCTAGGACCATCTTCATGGCAGAGAGCTGGTTCACAATGTTGCTGACCTCATTCATGTGTTCAGCCACAGAACCACCATCTTTGAACTTGAGATTCACAAGTCGTCTTATCAGGAATATCTTATTGCCGGCTGTCTTCCTCTCATACAGCCCTTGCAATTTCTGCCATAGGCTAACGGCTGAGGTCTTTGTAGACACGTGGTGGAAAACTGAATCATCCAACCATTGTTTAATGAACCCCACCGCCTTCTGGTCCAATTTCTTCCAATCATCATCTGACATATCCTTTGTCTTCGCCGATACGCCTAGAATTGGAACATACAAGTCTTTGCAATAAAACAAGTCCTCCATCTTAGCCTTCCATATGGTCCAGTTAGAACCATTGAGGCTGATCATCCTTGATGAGCCACCTTCCATAATTCATAACCGATCTCACTCCGTTCAAACAACCTGAACTCTCTGATACCACTTTGATGGGTGCGTTTCACACAAACCTTCGGATCTCGCCCCCCAATGCACTAGAATTATGCACTACGATAATGCAATAATCAAGAACAAACATCAATCACACGACACAATGAGTTTTTACGTGGAAAACCCTCAAAAGAGGTAAAAACCACGGGACCTAGTCCAGATCAACAATCCACTATCTCAGGGAACTGTTACAACCGATCTCAAGCACACACCGCTCGGATCAAACCTTCCTCACTCACGTAAGAGTGGATAAACAATAACAGAATAGCAAAAGTAGAGCGATCTCCCTGATCCCTAGGACGTAGAAGCGCTGAGATGACGATTGCGCAGAAGAACTCCTCTTCAAGCAACTTCTCCCTTCTACAAGCTTACTCTCTCTCTCTTTTCTCTTTCTCTCTTCCTCTTTTTCTCTCTTTCTCACCTTGGACGTGTAAATCACTCAATGGGATGCCCTAATCCCGTTTTGGAACTCCTTAAGTAAGAAAACGGAGGAATTAGAGCCCAAATAGGAAACTGCGTACAAGCAGTCCGCGCCGGGTCGGGCGCCCGGCCAAACCAAAAACAGTCCAGCGAGAAAAACAGAGAAAACATGCAATTTCGGGCGCCCGGACCAACATGGTCGGGCGCTCGGTCACCAGACCGTCGGGCGCCCGCCCGTTGTCAAAATAGGCCAGCAAGTTTGCTGCCACATCTGGTGAATTTCAGTCGCCCGACCAGAAAATGGTCCGAGCGCCCGACCTCACCAAGGCTGTACTCTCTCTCCTTGTATTGAGGAGGAAAAATCCCATCACTTATTATTTATAAACATCTCCTATTCTTACTAGACTTCGTGGTTTTTGGCAAAAAATATTAAGTTTCCAATCTGGCTCAACCACGTAATTCTCTTAAGTTTTCTAATCCCTTTTCATGTTGGGCACAACTCCTACAACTCAACGGATCAAAAGTAATAATCAAACTAAAACTTATTATTTTTAGTAAAAATAAAATAAAACTAGGCTGATGACCATCGATCTGATTGATTCTCGCAAATCCGGCATGGGTAACTCGACATAGTTAAATAGCTTAAATAGCTTGAGCTACCCAAAATCGTATATTATATGTCCCAAAACTCATCTCGAATTGTTAGATACGACTGTTTTACGGTGTTGACGGCCCAGATCACTTCCATCTTTGGTCGGGCTTCCTCTGGTCCATCTTAGCCATGAAAATGTGTGTGGCCCATTCTACATCAACTACGGGTAGATTCAAAATTCACTTGGGCCACTCGGTAGGAGTGAGAATGGAAATGTCAACCATTGAAAACTTCCAGGATCCCACCATGATGCTTATGTGTCATCCAAACCATTCATAATGTCATTAACACAAGAATAAACTGTAGGCACAAATATCATCCTGATTCAAAACATCTTTGGCCCCCAAAAAGTTTCCAATGGTAGGTGTTCAATCCACCCTATTCCCATACCACATAATAAAGCAACCATAATCCACGTCACCTTGGTCCAAACCATGCATGGGGTTAGCCTCTCTCATATTCATCGTACATGCTAAAAATCCGGTTGATCCAAAAATTGTATGGACCAACCACAAGGAACAACAAAACATCACTCCTAAAATCTCTTAACTCACGTGGTGTATCCCATCTAAGTGTAGCCCATCTAAGTTACAAAATTGTTGGCATTTGGATGTCCCTTCATTTTCGTGGGGCTCGTTTAGTGACTAGATTTGATGGCATATACCCAAGCACAATATGAAAGTTTCTATCATGGGCGTCCCTTTCCCCATTACTCCTGGTTATTTCATGTAGTGTGGCTTATTGGCATTAGGTGTCTTGGAAAGCCAATAATGATGGTTATGATCATATAAATTGATGACCACATGTCTTTTCTTACGTGGAAAACCTCATTTATGATTCTATGGGGTGAAAGGGTTTTCTCTAGTTGTCCTAGGAAAAGAAGAATTTGGGCACAACAAACAATGGCTTGGGACTATTGTATTTCATGAATCTCAGTATTTTAAATTCCATGGCCATGGTAGCAGGACCGGGTAATCCATGAAAGGTAAATTAATTACCCCAGATGATGGATTCATGGACGAGTTGGAATGGAAGGTCTCCACCATAAAGCTCAATGATGAGTTGGTGCCTATGCCCTACCCTTATGAGTCTTATTTTCATGGATCTAGGCTTTTGTTTTTAGACCTGGTTGGATACTTGCAATGGATGATCACGTCAAGTCATTGAACTAGGAGATCTATCATGTTTGAGACATATTCAACTTATGTATATAGCAGCTTCGACTAATCCTTAGACTTGAGGTCATGTTTGGAATTTCATGATCCTACTTGTATGCTTTTATTTACTTTGGGAGGTAACATTAGTGTGTAGTTGGGTGCATGCATTAGGATGTGGTATAAGAAGCTTGTATACTCCAACATAGGATTCATTGGTTACTTGGAGGAACTTAGTTGTGACTTAGATCTTAGTGATTGGACAATTCATCAAGTGTTTTTCTAGCTAGGCCCAATGCCAATAAGGTTTTTAATATTTAGTTGAGGTTTTTAACCATTAAAATTATTTTATTTTTGCTTGATGGACATCTAGTGGTTGAGATCTTGTGGTCCACCTCTTAAGCATGCGATTTTGGTCAAGAGTGGATGCTAGTTATTGGAGGGATTTAGTCCATCTAGGTGTATGAATTAGGCAAGTATACAGATTTTTTTTATGATGTAGGGCATATACCAAAGTCTGTATAGGTGAGATGCACCATAACCAATGTTCTCTCTGTTCCTTCTTATAAATATATTTCGCTAGAAAAAGGAAAAGAGCAATAAAGAGCCTTGAATCGATGTCCCTACCCCCCGGGGACACATGGGGTGTGTGTGTGTGTCTATATATATATATATATATATATATATATATATATATATATATATATATATATATATATATATATAGAGAGAGAGAGAGAGAGAGAGAGAGAGAGAGAGAGAGAGAGAGAGAGAGAGAGTTCCTACGTTGGAAGATCGTCACCGGTTTGGTTTACCATAGCAATCAGATGATAGAAATCAAAGCTATGATTGTGATATGGTTTTATGCTTGTATTAAAATATGAAAATTTTGAAAAGTCTATTGTATTTCAAAAACTTATCAACATGACCGACATATGATATTCAGATTATGATGATTTTTGGGCATTGGGCCTAACATGGGGCACAATCATATATAGCTATGTCTGAGGTGGGGCAAGCCGCCAAGCATTTTCTGGCCTTCAGAGTTCTTCTCTTACATAGTAATATGCACTTGTCTCTCTACAAGAAAAATGGTAGTAACAAACCCTTTCAAGAACAATGATAAAAAAAAAAAATTGCACTCACCAGTGGTAGTCATCATCATACTTGATGTAGAACATGAACCCCCTAATGAAAGGCGTGGATCAAGCACATTCCCATCGTACATGGACCGAAAAAAAAAAGATTAAGAAAAGGTCGAAAAAATCGACTATTTTCCCATGGATGGACTAAAAGAAGGCGGACCGTAAATTGGCAATAACTTTTGATCCGGAAGGAGTTACAGGACACACAACATATAGATTTCCACTGAAATCATATTTTGTGGTGAACTGACCCACAATAGTGCATGTACATCCGTTTTGCCACAGATTGCGTAGTTAAAGCAAAAAATGGGATTTTAAGAAAACTCACTATTTTTAGTAATTTCGATTTTTAGTGTTTCCTTCTTTTTAAAGTTTTATTTATTTAGGAGTTTCTATTTTTTGTTGAATAATGAGTTTTAGAAAGAGTCTACTTAGTAGTAATGTTTAATTAGGATTTTACTAGTTTTAGTAACTTTCTATTTCTGGAAACTTACTATTTTTAGTAAGTATGAATTAGGGTTTAGTTTATTATTTAAAAGCATTGTAATCATGATTTTAATTATTCAATCAATTATTTTATATTTTCTAGAAATTATTTCCTTTTATCTTCTCATGGACTCAAGAACACCTTGTGGATTCATGGCATCCATCCGGTGAGGGAGACGGTGATCGACATTACCACGCCCTCCCTGCATCAATGATATTAGAGCAAGGAGTCCCCTCAGATTGATGTCTCTTTACAAAGGTATGGACAAAATCCTCGCCGACTTGATTAAGGGATTCATTATCTTTCGGAGGGAATGAAAGCTCTCCACCAGGAGAGACGGTTAGCCAAACAAGGTATATAGGCACCTCTCTACCATTTTGTGGATGTGTCAATTCCGCCCCGTACTCATGGTGATGTTCACCCTCCCGTTGTGGTTGAATCTCAAAATCAAGTTGCTTGTAGAGCGCTCCCGGCGATGAGTTGCAGGGTTGCCTCCGATCAATCACACTCAACAAATCAATTCTACAGGAGGGCGATACTCTTCCAAACTTCAATGGCTAGAATCGCATCGACGAATGACTCTTTGAAGTGGAACACCACTTCAACTACATGCAGATTTCTAAAGACAAAAGAGTTCCAATCGCGGCACACCATTTGAAGGGTGGTGCTTTGGCTTGGTGGGAATACGTTCAGCACTATCAGAAGCAAGAGATGAAAGCACCGATACGTTCGTGGTCTGCGGATGAAATGACGGATGCTAAGACAATTTCAATTCCTATATGATGGCGATGACGATCAGGTACTATCCCAGACACGGGAGACCCTCTCGAAGCTTTCCATGTGGAGGGGCGATCTTCTGTTCCTGGTCAAAATCCCATTGACAAATTTGACAGGGTGAGCGAGATCCCTAGCTTATAAGAAGAATGTGACATACAACCCACCATCGTCTCAATTTTTTTTTTTCGAAATTCTGAGAAGGTGGAGGAGAACGTTGCCCCAGATGTGATGAACAAGGAGGATGATCCTGTAGCCGTTCTAGAAATTGTGGAGCCCGTTTGGCAGGAATCCATGAGCATCCCAGACGCTGCCACGCCAACAAAGCAGGAACTCAAGGCGATTGTGGTCGCCGAACTTTCTGATGAATTGTTGCTTGTGCAGGAGATTGTTCTTTCTCAGATTGAGCATGTTTTCAACAACATGAAGAATCTATCTGCCAAGTTCCAACCAATCCCAACCTGAGGAGAAATTAGAAGATTCTACTGTTATGTACTAGGAAGAGGTCAATGATACATATTTTGAACCAATATTGTTAAAGAACTTGAGTGCGTATCGCAAATCATGTTCGTTGAAGGAATTGCACATGCTTCATGGCCCAAGTTCAATGCATAACTCGAGGACGAGTTATTTTGAAGTGGAGGGGTCTGATGTAGAAGAAGAACCCGCTGATGAAGGGCGTGGATCAAGCACATTTCTATCACACATGGACCAGAAAAAAAAGATAAAGGTAAAGTTGACAAAATTGACTATTTTCGCATGGATGGACCAAAAGAAGACGGACCGTAAATTGGCCATAATTTTTTATCCGAGAGGAGTTACAGGATACACAACATATGAATTCCTACTAAAATCACGTTTTGTGGTGAATTGACCCACTATAGTAGGTCATGTACGTCGTTTCGCCAGAAATCGCGCAGTTACAACAGGAAAATGAGATTTTAGGAAAACTTACTATTTTTAGTAATTATGATTTTTAGTATTTCATTTTTTTTAGAGTTTTGTTTATTTAGGAGTTTCTATATTTTTCTGAATAACAAGTTTTAGAAAGAGTTTACTTAGTATTAGTGTTTAATTAGGATTTTACTATTTTTAGTGACTTTCTATTTCAAAAAACTTACTATTTTTAGTAAGTACAAATTATGGTTTAGTTTATTATTTAAAAGCATTCTAATCACGATTTTAATTATTCAATTAATTATTTTATATTTCCTAGGAATTATTTCATGAGCTCAAGAATGCCTTGTGGGTTCAAGGCATCTATCCGATGAGGGAGACTGTAATCGACCTTACCATGCCCTCCCTGCGTCAATACTTGTGGCCAGTTCTATGATCTTCACCCTCATCTTCAACCAAAGCCTAAAAACATTGCTAATAATGCTAAAACTGGGTGGGGAGTGCCTTATGAGGTCTCTAGAGGAATCATTTTTGGATTAGAACCGTACATGTCACACGTCTTTTCTTTTTTGGTCCACAAGTGAATTTGTTTGACCTGAGCTGTTTGAACGGAATTGTCAGCCTTCTATCTTTTCTGATTTTTAAGAATTGTTAGCTAGTTTAATTATAACTTTATGATGACACCGTGGGTTGATTGCACTGGGTATGGACCGACGATTGTACTAGGTTTGGACAGGACCGGCGCATCATCCTTGTTTTAAAATATTCTTCAAAAAACTACAGGCCCCACTTGAGCATTATACAAGAATGGACTATTATTGTTAGAGATTGGATTTAGGTAGTCTTAACTAAACATAGGGCTAGTCTTCTCTCTACTTTCTAAATTTCACCCTATTCTCTTTCGCTCCTTTTACATGGTATCAAAGCTAGGGTTTCTCTAACACTATGTTCTACTAATATGGTATGATGTCCTAGGTAGGAATGAAACAGGACATGAAATGGAAAAATAAATACAAAATCTAACAGATATCGTTTCAGGAGCAATGAGAATGCAATGGCTGACAGGATAGGAAAGGAGATTTTTCTTCTTTTTTGTGTTTGGAGTGAGACTCTTCCCTCTCCCTATTAAATTTCTTGAATGGTGATAGGATCTATATTAACTCTGCCAAGAAAAATAAAATAAATTTTTTGAACAGGACCAGCCAGATGGATTCAAAATTCTGGCCAAGATCAACTCAGGCCAGCCCATGGTGTGTAGGCAATTTCATATTGCCACACTTGAGAGAGATTTGAATGATTGGATTTTTGAACAGATTTGAATGATTGGATTTTTGCCTTGCATTTGTTGCCACAGTCCAATCGCAATCGCATGTGATAGGAAGTGAATCCAGCCTTATTCCCATTCACATCATCTTGCAGAAGGTCAAAGCAAGTGGGCCCCACTTCCGATCAACATCGGAATTTAACTAGAGCTCTGTGTCCTTTACTTTTCAATCACAGAATACCTGAAAGTCGATATCACTTCCACTGGATTAGTGTTAAATTGGCACCGAATAACAATTATCCCATGGTAAATTTCTGATATGAGAATAAACTGGCAGATCATTATGAACAGTGATTATTGCTGACATGATGGCAATTATTTCACATGTAAAAGATCATGATCACTTGTTTAACTTGTATTCTCACCTATTTAACTCGCATTAGGAAGATGTATAGACATAAAATGAAAAAAAAAAAAAAAAGCGGGAAGAGGGAAGAAAGCAAACAGTTACTTGATACGTATTATCCTAATTACAACTTGGGCATTTTCATTGCCTGATTAAAAGCGATTTTCTAATGAGAAACGGAAAATCTTGTTCATTTCATTTGTATTCTATTGCATAATTCAACAGGCGATGTGTATTGCAGCTATTCCTTGAGGAGATCATAGAAAACTTTTTGCTTTCTGTAGCTTCCAATCCACAAACCCTAACACCAAAACAAACATCGATCGAATCAATCACTACATAACATAAACATAAACATAAACATAAAAAAAAAAAAAAAAAAAAAAAAAAAAATCAGTTCGACATGATAGTTGGCAGCAACATAGCTTCAACAAGGCTATGATGATTGTGATGATCAGTTGAACATGATAGATGCATGAAGGTGGGAAAAAATCCATGTGGGGCTAACGAACTCACACTCTATGGTGCAGTTCAAGCGTGTGTTCAGCTAACATCTTAAGCATGATAGGATAGTGACACTAGAAGCTTGCCGTCCATGTGCGTGTAGACCCAAGCTGTTCTACATGCTACCAGATACAAGCTGCATTTCAGATAGGTACCAGTGTGCATGTACCAAGGCACAAGAATCAAGTTGGCCCACTCATCATGTGGGTAATCACAGTGTTTGAAACAAATGTATTGCTAGAAAGATCTCGACCTAGTTTTTCAGCCACCCATTTTGTTACCTACATTGTGGCCCTTTTATTGTTCATCTCTTGGACTGCATAAATTTTTCCTGCTTGTTTCTTCTCATTTTGTTCCTAGTCATATCAGGAAACTCTGTCTCATAAGGGGTGGAAGTAGGATATGGAGTGACGCAGGGAGGGCGTGGTAAGGTTGAGACCGTCTCCCCTACTGGATAAATACCTTGAGTCTACAAGGCCTCCGGGAATCCTGGAATCCTCAACTGGACTTCCTCAAATCCACGAGAGGGAGAGATGATAAAATAGGAAATAATTAGTAGAAAATTCGTAATAATTGATTAAATGCCAAATAACGTGATTACAATGCTTTAAATAATAAACTAAACCCTAAGAAAAAAGAATTAAGAGTCCAAAAGATATGATCAAAACAAAACTTATTTATAGTAAAATCAAAATAAAACTAGCCTAACGACCTTCAATCAGGTCGAAGCTCGCAATTCCGGCATGGGCAACCTCGCATTGCCGGGTTGGTTGGCTTTTCTAGCTCAAGCTACCCCAAAATCATATATTATACGTCCAAAAACTCATTCCGAATTGTGACATACAGCCGCTTTAGAGTCCTGATGGTATGGGTCACTTCCAACCTCGACCAGTCTTCTTTTGGTCAATCTTAGCCATGAAATAGTCAGCAATCCACTCTACATCATGGAGGAAGAGATAGCTAGTCTTCATCTTAATGAAACTTGGGAGCTGACCAGTCTTCCAGCTGGAAGGCGTGTTGTTGGATATCAGTCAGTGTACACCATTAAATTTTAGCCGTCATGTGAAAAGATTTTTTAGTTGCTAACATATACATTGAGACTCTTGGTGTAGTTTATACAGAGAGAATACATTCTCTCTGTAAACAAGCTCAACTCCATTTGTGTCATTATTTTTGTCATGGTTAATCATGAAAGGTCATTATTCCAGCTTGATACTAGAAACACTTCTTTATGGAGATCTCAATAAGGAAGTCTATATGGAGCAACCACCTAGGTTTGTTGCTCGGGGAGAGTCGAATAAGATGTGTAAGTTGAGAAAGGAGATTTATGGAATGAAGAAGCTCCGTGCGTGATTTTACAAATTTAGTATAGTTGTGTTAGCTGTGCATGTTATAACAGAGCCATGCTGACCATTCAATCTTCATACAAGGAGGTGTCCCTAAGTTGAAAAATGTTGGGATGTTCATGGAAAGTCAACATAGACTAATCAGGCATATCTTACATTGGAGAGAGCAGTGGGCTTATCCAACTAGTTCTATGCCTACAACTCAACAATCATGTACGTTTGGAGAGACGATTACACTTACTCAAGAAGAGTATTCCAAGTTGCTGAAAAATCTATAGAATCAGTTTGTTCCTCTTATTTTTGCACTACTTCCACACCTATGGCTATATATGTGAGCAAAAGTATAGCTTGTTTAGGATCCAAGTTCCCTACTCCATGGGTCATTGATTTTAGAGAATTTGACCATATAACATATAACAAGTAGGTCTAGTGCATTTTCCTTTATTAATATAGTGTTAGCGAGTTCATTTTTCACTTTGGCAGATAGTACCTAGTCCAAATTATTTGAAAAAGTCCAAAGTATTTGAAAAGGGCACCATTCATCCAAGTTCTTCCTTTTCATTACCATTTGTCTTTTATATCCTTAAATTCTCTTTAAGTCTTCTGTCTGTTAGCGAACTCACCAAATCTCTTAACTACTTTGTGACTTTCTATCATACATATAGTAATCTCTTAACTACTTTGTGACTTTCTATCATTAACATAGTGTGTTTTAGGATCTAAAGACGAATAAGAAGATTGGTGGAGATCACCACCAACCAACATAATTGAATGAGTTTGGAAAGATGACAACATGACCAGGACACACAAGATTGGTACAACGAGCCTTACCTAGATAGGATATCTAAGACCAAACCTTTGTTACTATCCTGACTAGAATCGAACCGACAGACCCACCATGATGAACTCGGCTAACCAGCCTCATAACTAAGTGGACTGTAAATCCCATTAACTAAACCACCTAAACCCTGTCCCTAGCATGGTATGAAATCACATCAGATCTACAAGTTGTAGCACCCTGAAGAAACACAAACATATGATATATTTGCATGACACACTCCTCAAGTCAAATAAAAGGGAACATAGTACTTAAAATTCACAAAAGTTACTACTTAGTACCTAATTACTGTAACATCGATGCAAGCTAGTCCTCGTTGTCCCACAGCTGTGCCACACTCTTGTACGGGCCCTCATTCTTGTTTACAAAGAAATCTTCCCCATCTAAGACTCTCCTCTGCACAGATCATGATCATGGCCACACATACAAGTACAAATCACAAATCACACAATGATAGTTAAACAGAGCTTTGCTAAGCACATACGCATGTACAAGGCAGCTCATACACGCTAGTGCCATGTGGTCGACATGTGCAATATTCAGGCCCTCCATCAACGGGTCTGGCTGTGTAGATGTTCTCGCCCGAAAATAAATCTGTACCATTCAGCAAGTGGGCCATGTTAGTAAGAGAATTCCATCCAAGTTTTTTCCTTCAGTGTGTACACACGCACACTTGTAAATTGTGGCCTACCTGGCGAACCCATGGACCATCTAATTTGTGGGAGCGAGAGCAGTCATGAATGTTCGGATCTCACACCAATGTGTAATGCTGGCACATGTGTGGAATGTAGATGAGCTGCCTTGTTCATGCATTTGGCCTAGCAAAGTACGTGAACCGTTCGATCTGATTGTGGATGCATACAGCTGTCCACTGTTAGACAAGAAGAGCATACAGGCTGGATGGTGGGCCACACGGCCCAGCTGGTTTCCCTTGTATAGCCGCTGGTTTCCCTTGTATAGCCTCCTTGATTATTTCTCCTTGTATGGCAATGTTTGTTTATCTTCTTTCCTTCTGTAGTAGGATTTACTAGGTTGTACGTTCTTATATATTCACCCCATTGGGGCCATCTTCAATATGAAAAAAGCTAGAGAAAAATTCTCCAGATCTACCTTTCTTCCTTTTGTATCATGGTATCAGAGCAGTCGATCTAGACCAGAGGTCTCGCAGCTCGTTTCATCCGACCAGATCTGCTACACCAGAGGTCTCTGCTGCTGCCGTACATCTGCTACACCAGATCCGCACATCTGCTACACCAGATCCGCCCCTCTGCAGCACCTCTGTTGCATCTCTGTTACATCTTTTCTGCACCAGATCCGGCAGCGCCCCGATTCAGCAACCCTTCTCGCTGCCACACCAGATCCAGCAGCCCCAGATTTGGCCCCTGCCATTTTCGCACCAGATCTGGTAGCAACCACCATCAACAGCTGTTCTCAGCCGAGATCCATCCCAAAACTGCCATTGTCGATCCTGCAACTCAGATCCGACGAATCGGCAACCCGAAAAATCTCATTGCAGACTCAAATCCGGCCACCATTCTATTGCTCTATGCATCAGATCCGAAGTTCATGACATATCTTCCATAGATTCCGGCCCTTCTTCTCAATTGCTGGCATTTTCTTCCCATTACAGATCAGCCACCATCGACGGAAAACTGCTTCTCTGCTTGCGCTGTGTCCATCTTCTACTGTGCTGCTGCCAAAACGTCGTCTGCACATCTGTCCGCGGTTTCTCTCTGGCCATCCCCTGATCATTTTTCTTCACATCGGTACGTTGTTCAGCCTTTTTTTTCTCTGTCACTCATCCTTGCGGCATGGAGAAAATTTCATTTCGGGCCGATGCACCACGATGTGGCTTTGATGGCTCCAACTACGGGTTATGGTCAATCCATTTTCAAAATTTTCTGAAGGGACGAGGGCTGTGGGGTTTTATTGATGGGTCTGTTAAAACCCCCTTATCTATTGATATTGAAAAACATGCTGATTGGGAAATGAAGAATGGACAAATAATAACTTGGCTTTTGGACTCAGATGAAAAGTCGATTGCCGTTGGTCTAACCCCACATCGCACTCCTAAGGCTATGTGGGAACATCTTTAGACAATTTACCAACAGAGCAATGACGCACGCTTTATACCGACTAGAGCAAGATCTCACTCATCTTACCCAGGGTGATCGCAGCATTCAGATATTTTATTCTGAGATAATTGCCATATGGACTGAAATGGCAATGATGGACCCTGAGTTTCCGAACGATTTTGCGATATATCAGGCCTTGCAAGATCGCATCCGGGTACGACAGTTCCTTATGAAGCTGCGTCCAGAATTCGAACATTGTAGGGCTGCTCTTTTAAATCGTAGCCCCCTTCCTTCTCTTAATGTGGTCATAAATGACCTCTTGGCAGAGGAGCAACGCCTTAAAGTCCTCTCTTTACCTTCATCTGGCAACTCGGACATGGTTCTTGCTGCTTTGCCTTCATCTGCCACTCCAAGTCATATGGTCCCTCGCCTATTTTATCTCTCTCTGGATTACGGTACTACGTTATTTTCATTGATGATTTCACACGCTTCACCTGGATCTATTTTCTGCACTCTAAGTCACAGGTCTTTGAAAAATTTCAGATATTTCATTCAATGGTGGACACTCAATTCGGGGTAAAAATCAAAACCCTCCGTTCTGACTCAGGGAGGGAGTATCTCTCTACTCTTCAGTACCTTCCTCCGGAAACATAGGATTCTTCATCAAACCACTTGTCCTGACACTCCTCAACAGAACGGGGTAGCTGAACGAAAGAATCGTCATATTGTTGAAACTGCAAACACCTTAATGACAGCTATGAATGTCCCTCATTTTTTTTTGGGCAGAAGCCATGTTGCATTCAGTCTACTTAATTAATCGTATGCCAACTAAAGTTCTGAGCAGCAACTCTCCCTACTTTTAGTCCATGGTTCGCCTCCTACATATTCTACATTACGTGTTTTTGGTTGTGTTTGTTATGTTCACCTCGCATCACGTGAACGTAACAAACTCTCCCCTAAATCCGTCAAATGTATGTACTTGGGATTTGGAGACACCCAGAAGGGTTTTCGTTGTTATGATCCGGTCTCTCGTCGTGTTCGGGTATCACGACATGTTGTGTTTCTTGAACACATTGCTTTTCATTCTTTGTCTGCATCCACTCCACACACACTGCATTCTCCAGAGCTCACTATATTTCCCGAGATTCCGTCTGCTTCGAGTACTCTCTCTCGTCCTTTGCAGGTCTACTCACAACGACCACGGACAGCTCCACCCCCTACCACTTCCCCTACGATTCCTGTGGCCGATCCAGACACTTTCGAAGTTCGTCGTTCCGCTCGTTCGCATCGGCCTCCTGATCGCTTAATCTACTCTATGCCTGCTATGAGTGCTACTTTGGATACAATTTCCATTCCTAGTTCTTATTCTCAAGCCGCTTCTCAGAATTGTTGGAAGGAGGCTATGGCAGAAGAACTTCAAGCATTGGATGACAACCATACATGGGACATTGTCTCTCGCCCTCCTGACCAACAATTAATTGGTAGCAAATGGGTATATTCGGTAAAACTCAAGTCTGATGGATCATTGGATCGATATAAGGCTCGGCTTGTTGCTCAGGGATACAAACAAGAACATGGCATTGACTATGAAGAGACATTCGCTCCTGTGGCAAAGATGAAAACCGTTCGCACGCTTCTGGCTGTTTCATCTGCTCGGTCTTGGCCCCTCGCTCAAATGGATGTCAAAAATGCATTTCTTCACGGCGACCTACAAGAAACAGTTTATTTGAAACCCCCTCCTGGTTCTTCCATTCCTAGTGATATGGTGTGCCGCCCTAAAGAAAGCTCTGTATGGTCTCAAGCAGGCGCCTAGAGCTTGGTTCCAACGCTTTCACGATGTTGTTACCGGTGCTGGCTTTACTCAGAGTGGTCATGACCCATCATTATTTCTGCGCACCACGACCCATGGAATTGTCATTGTTCTTGTTTATGTCGATGACCTTCTCCTGACCGGTAGCGATGTTGCAGGCATCTTGTCCTTGAAGGGGGTTCTGCAATCATCTTTTAAGATGAAGGATCTGGGCCCTCTGACATACTTTCTTGGGCTTGAATTTTCACATTCTGAACGTGGGATCCTAGTCAGTCAGCGCAAATACACCAAAGATCTCCTCGCCTTGGCTCCATTAACGGATCATAAGATTGTTCAAACTCCATTGGAACTAAACGTTCAGTATGGCCGTGATGATGGTGACCTTCTTGAGCAGCCTACTTTGTACCGACGTTTGGTGGGGAGTCTGTTTACCTGACTATGACTCGTCCTGATATTGCTTACGCTGTCCAAGTGGTCAGCCAGTTTGTTTCTTGCTCCTCGGACACTCCATATGTCTGCGGTGTTACGCATCCTCCGGTATCTCCGTGGCACTCTGGACCGAGCTCTGTTCTTCTCTTCTACGACACCACTGGACCTTCAAGCTTATTCGGATGCTGACTGGGCTGGTTGCGCTATCACTAGACGATCAACTACTGGCTACTGTATTTTTCTTGGCACCTCCCTCATCTCTTGGAAGTGTAAGAAACAATCCACTGTTTCAAAATCCACCACGGAAGCAGAATATCTGGCTATGTCAGCTGCCTGTAGTGAGATTGTATGGTTACATGGCCTCCTCTCCGACTTGGGCGTCTATCTACGGTATCCTACACCGCTTCATGTGGATAATCTCAGTGCGGTTCAGATTGCTTCTAATCCTGTCTTTCATGAGAGAACAAAACATATTGAGGTTGACTGTCACTTTATCAGAGAGAAGTTTCAATCTGGCCTTATTTCTCTTCCTCACATCGCATCCCATGATCAGATTGCGGATATTCTTACCAAGTCTCTCACCTCTGCTCGTCACTCATATCTCGTTGGCAAACTACTGCTTGTTGACAACCCGCATTAGTTTGAGGGGGGATGTTAGACAAGAAGAGCATACAGGCTGGATGGTGGGCCACACGGCCCAGCTGGTTTCCCTTGTATAGCCGCTGGTTTCCCTTGTATAGCCTCCTTGATTATTTCTCCTTGTATGGCAATCAGTGATGTTTGTTTATCTTCTTTCCTTCTGTAGTAGGATTTGCTAGGTTGTACGTTCTTATATATTCACCCCATTGGGGCCATCTTCAATATGAAATAAGCTAGAGAAGAATTCTCCAGATCTACCTTTCTTCCTTTTGTATCATCCACATGTAGGAAGGATCATTAGCCTAAAATCGCACTGATTGCATATTTCAAACCTTTTAGTAAACTATTTTTGAACAACCATAGGCAATCAATGGATTAACTTGATTTCTCTAATCTATGCCAATTTCAAATCATGACCCATCTCATTGTTTCTATTTTGGTCCATCCAAATGAATTGGCATTGCAACAACACCAACCAACATAGTTGTATGAGACTGGACGATCAGGACTCAAGATTAAACGAAGGATTTTCGCGTACCTGGTTGGGGATGCCTACTCAGCACTTGAAAATCTTCCTGTGGAATCTCCCACCCAGCAACCATATCCTGTCCAGATGTGTTGATTTGGGGATGGCACTTGTGCCTCTTTAGAGAGCCCACTTCACCAAGACCTGACCTGGGCTTTTATTTAGCTTCTTGGAAACCTGATTTGTGTGGTACATGTATACATAAGATAGAATAAGAAGAGAGAGTAACTCTGGAAAGAAAAAGGGTGCAACACCAGGGCTGTCAATGGGTACATGGATTCGCAGATTTCTGATGCATCAGAGATGAGATTTAAATGGGTCCAGTTCAGATTTTTGGGCTGTTAAAAGAAATAGATTCCCACCATCTTGGATGCTGAAATAAATCAGGCCTGGCCTCGACTAATGATTAATTTTAATTGGGTTGGGTCCGGTTCGGGTACTTAGTTTTGATATTATCAATACTCCTATTTGCACTTGGATGTTTAGACAATCCAATCCATCGGCGTAGACCATTCAGTAGGTCCAACGCACATGCCATGGGCCACCAAACAAACATCACACTGATCTGGCAAATATTTACCATTTGATCAAAGAACTTTATTGCGGACGGTCAAGATTGTTTACATAAAACTATGTCGATGCAACCATTTGATCCATCTATTTGTTAGGTACCATCATGAATTGCTGATGATTCTAGCTTTTGTTACACAATCATAATCGGTTATGGAGAAAAGGATGGTTATAGAAATAGAAAATAAGACCATCAATGATGGATTGGGTCATCCCATCAGTGTGATGTTTGCATCCTATACTGTGAAATATGTTTTTGATTTAACAGACGGTTCAAATTGACTGATTGGACAGTGCAATTGAACCAATGCAACTAGGAGCCCTATAACTTGTGCTATGGAGCAGTGGAGCATTTCTCCTAAATGTTAAAGGCATATCTAGTAGGGGGTGTTTGTTGCTGGTTTTTATATTTCTTTGCTTGGTTTTTACGAAAACCAAATACTAGGCCAACTCTAACATTCTTCAGAAAACATAATAACCAGGGAACAAATTTCTCAGTAACCAAACAAGCCCCTAGCAACTGAATGAGGATTGCTAAAGCCCACAAGCATGTAAGAGAGCCTGCCCACAAGCATGTAAGAGCCCCTACCGTGATGCCCTTACATGTTTGTGAGATCCAATCCATCCATTAGGTGGGTCTGATGGTAATAGATGCCCTTCTCCCACCAGCCCAAACCTGACCCAAAGACAAGGACTAAGACCATATGGATCCGTGATGGGAATCCGATCCCAGAACGTTATTGGTTATTGGATGCTCAGATATGCTATCTAGATAGTTGATGGCATTGGAACCATATACTTTTAGGACCCAACACATTGACAGCCCTATTCGACATGGTGTATACCAACACATATTCACAGTGGCAATTCATCCACCATACATAGGGCATACACATTCATCAGTCAGCACTTCCAAATCTTGGATCATTTGTGGTCTACAAAATATGCATCATCTGTGTCCATTAATCCATAGGTCCAAGTCATGGATCCAATCATGGGTGGACCATGGGCTGACAGTCACATAGACAACCATCAGATTTTGCTATTGAATTTAGGTGCTGATCTTACTATATTTGTTCAAATATCCGTTTTATGGTTAGAAATGTGCAGGGTCCACAATATGTATCATTTACACTGGTCCGGATTGATGCAAGTGTACAATTGACAGGACGTAGTTGCTTGACAGATGATGGAGAACAAGTGCCTCCTGGCAATATGGTGCAACCCAATCTGCCATGTTCACCATCCCCTTTCTGGGGTGTTCGACAGAAGTGGCCAGGGCAGCAGATTTTGTGGGTGTATGTGTCTAGATCCAGAACCCAATTTTGATGGTTTCCAAATAGGCCCTCATGAAAACAATGAAACTTTCTTAAAATAAATAATAATAATAATAATAAATCAAAATCTAACCGTCTGAACGACGGGATGGTGAATTAGATATCCAGACCCAAGTGGTGAATAGGCCTGCAAGTAGCAAGGGTAGATTCGTCATGCACATTGTCTTTCAAGAATGACAAAAAATGCATAGAAAATTATGAAATGTCAACTGTTTTTCATTCAGATCTAATAAGAAGGTGAAACTTAAGGCATTGCACATTAGCAAGGAATTGGCAATCCACATGTTTACTAGACAGGTAGCATGTTTTGAAACTTAAGGCAAATGCCACAATTTCAGGAGATCCTTAACTCAAATGCCCACAATGTTTGAGTTATCGAGTGCAACAACAATAACCATGAACTTTGAACTAACATTTTGAAAAGTTCTTTTTTTTTTTTTTTTTAATCGATACCTTTCAAAAAGTTGTTAGGAATCTCCTTTCCTTTTTTTATAGTTGGAAATCATATTTTATTGGGCATAGGGCATCCTCCAAATATTGCTTGGAAGAGATGCACCAACCAGGACACCAGGTCATCGATCTTTTGTTAGAAAAAAATGAAAACCGCCCCAAATAACAAGGAAAAAGATATGGTGGTGATGAAGTAGGAGTCTTGCCAACTAGCAATGAATGGCAATAGAGCTTGTTGCAGTTGTAGGTTTGTGAATTGGAGATGAAGACTACCCCGGTTAGGAGTAAGTTCAAGTTGAAAGGCTCTAAAAGGCAGGGCTAAGATGACATTACGGGTGGCGGTAGTAAGAAGATATTTGATGACCCGTAGTTTAACTAAGGATCCGATCCTTGAAAAGAGTGGCGGAATGGGATCTGTAACAACTCCAGTTGGTGGGGAAAGGCTTAGATGATGATACAGATTGATCAAGAATCTTTACATGAGAAGGTCTCACATGCAACTAGTTGGATGATCACTTTATCGTCCAACTAGCACATAACTAGCAAAGTGTCACGTGTGAATGACATCCAACATTTTCGACAGTTTTATGCACACCACGAACATCGCCTTGTGCAAAATCAGGATGACCCGCTCATCAGTGGGCGTGTACTTTTTGTATGTTGTGGTGTGACCCACAAGATGAAAGTATCAGGCTGACTTTTGCATTAGGTGAATGGGTGGGATGTTGGGTATAGATTTTGTATCAGTTCCACAGTAGCCATTTGTATCTTGTGGAATGGCCCACATGATGAAAGGATCAGGCTAATTTTTGCATTGAATGAGTGGCTAGGATGTTGTGTGCACATTACAAATGGCGATTATATGCTGATTGGATGATAATGCTGTTGTCCAACTAGTTGTGTGTGAGAGTAGTACAAGTTATGGTGACTTCCCGAAAATTAAAATATAAAGAAATACATCATTCTACATTACATAAACCAACATTTTTTGTTTTAGTTATCTTATGGTGTAACATGGATCCTGTTCCTCTTGCATGCATCCAACATCTTATCATTCCTCCAACCAGGGTGCATCTCCATCTAGGCCAGAATTAAACAAGATGATTAAATAAAAGAATCTATGGATTTTTCTCCACCACATAAATTAATAGACATCCTCTAAAGAACTTGGTGCTATTATATAGCTAAAGGGCCTGAAACCAATACAAAGCTTTGTACATTGAGATTAACATACAACATCTGTCTATGTGCAATATGATGAACTCAATGTTTAAACTGTATTCAGACACACTTAGACACACTTAGATGCAAACTGTATTGGATCTGGCCTAATAACTGCAAGTAGAAAGAGAGGGTGTATCTATCAACAAGGGAGGCTGTATATAGTCCCAATATTCATAGAGGCTGGTATACGTACCTGGCACACGGAAGGCATGGTTTGGGCAAGCTTGAGCAACTTCTCTAGTTTTCTCATGGTGAAATTGCAAACCCCGATGTCCCTAACAAGGTTGTCCTTCACTAGCTTCTCCATTTCTCGCCAGATTCCTTCCATGTCGAAGTCCAATACATCACCTGGTTTTGGAGGCATTTGCGCGCCATCTCTCAAGCGAAATGGCCAATGGATCTGCATCATGTCACAATTTTAGGAAGCAATTAGCTTTAAAAAAAAAGATCGAGCCTATTTGGAATTTTGGATGTATGTATTTTAAAAATCTTGCTTTCCGTAAATCACAAACATTGTGAGCACAGCACCAAACATTGGGAAGATGGATGGTTGTCATTTGCAAGTTCCAAAGTTCATGATTCTTATGGACACTCCTAATTTCCCACTTAAACATGTTTCTAATGCATCAATGCAAGGCCCCAAAGAACTTTAAAATATTACGGAAGATAGAATTTTAAAAAAAATTTAAATGCAAATTGGTCCTTAGCCATGTTTCTAAATCACCAAGTACTCTAGTTTAAGTAATTCCCAATGGTGTTTGTTGTGCATATCTTCAATGATCAATTACTTTATATCTATTTCCATCTTTCTTTGAGTGTGTTGCTAGATAGGACTCACATGGATGCATACTTGACAATATGAACTATCCATCTAGTTGACCCCACCATAGATGGGCCACTGTCTAAAAATCATGTGATGGGGCAATTTTT
Source organism: Liriodendron chinense (assembly GCA_003013855.2). Lineage (NCBI taxonomy): Eukaryota > Viridiplantae > Streptophyta > Magnoliopsida > Magnoliales > Magnoliaceae > Liriodendron > Liriodendron chinense. The sequence goes on along the minus strand of ML058339.1, from coordinate 3,058,485 downwards.
CAATTGAATGTGGGTCATTGAATATCTTTAATTGATTCTGTAAATTTACAGAGAAAGGATGGTCATATCATCATAAAAATGATTAACATACTTTTGGCCAGTCCATGGTCGGTGGAAGCTAAGTATAATTGGAGCACTCATTTGATAGCTATAGATGGATTTCTTTCCATGTATAGGTCATCCTGCATAGTTGTAATCATTATTATCTTCTGTTGTATTCCAGTTTTATTATCTTCCATGTATATCCATTACTTACCTTGTATACACATGTATTCTTCTAGTTAAACTCTATTTTGGGGTAAAGCAATATATGAAAAATGATAGGAGAATTCTCCAAATTCCTCTCGTTTATAATGAGCATTTTGCAACACATGCGGGAAGAGCTTGGAGTTGCAACTAGTGCAACCTGTACGCATGTTTAATTCCTATTATAAAATGTTACTGCATATAAAAGCAAAAAGAACAATCAACAATGTTATATAAGTTGGGACAGGGCTGTATTGGTACCAAATAAAGGTCAAGGTAGTCGAGTTTGTAGCTCTTGGAGGGTTTGTTCAATGCAGTTCCAACTCATTCAGGGGCTAGATCCGTACACCTGTACAGATACCACCATCCATTTGCAAGAGGACATTGACAGATAATAAAAATAATCAAAGGAACCATGGTTATTTCATGCAACAGTTCTGATGTATAAATATTACAACACAACATTATTTAGCATAGAATCAATCATTCCCATTCCTAGACAAAAGCTAAAGATGAATTATGCCATCAAATTGTTAGATAATATGTTCATTTTGGTGCTCCATGACCTTTCATAAAAACTCTTCTATTAAAAAGGTTGAGTCATTTGCCCCTAACACACCATTTTTCCAATCTCTTTTCCCTTCTACATGGTATCAGAGCTATGATTTCTTACTCGTTCTTTCTAACAGGTGCATGCATTATGACGTGGTTGAAGCCCACATGTTGCAATATGGGATCTACTGTGTAACGATCCCGAAATTTCGGCACCCGAGTATGAAAACTGTGATCCCGAGTTCCCGAGTGTTAACTTAATAAAATGCTATTTTAGGAATGCCACACGTGGAAATGCACCCACGTGTGTCCTCAATTAGATTTACATTCATTCCATTCACAAATAATCAGAGTAACGCATTTAATTAGCAGATCATAAGCAAAGCGGAGGTAACTAAATCCAAAAATATAGGGCTAACACCCTAGATGTACTAATTCAATCGTAGTGTAAGCCCATATGAGAATTATACGAACCACAATAAAAGTAATAGGAAGGGAAAATACATCTACCAAAAGGGATGAAGGTAAAAGACTATAAGGCGCTCGTGCGCACTCCCATCTGGTCCTATTCTTGAGACATCTGCATATGTCAAATAGAAGGCGTTAAAACGCCAACATAGTGAAGAAAATAACCCCAAGGTTAGACTCGGGATATTTAAATTATAAACATGTTCATATAAGTGTATTAATCTTAAGCATGTTATCAATTCAATCAAGTTTAGGTAATGTCCACATACAAATCATACATCATCCTAGGCTAGTTGATTAAATGCGTGGATGTCATGATTCTGCACACAATGCATGTCCCGGGCAAGCCCTGGCCCGCCAACTGGTATCTGAATCCACAGTCCACCTGTCTAGCAGGTCGTAAGTTGTGACTGAGTATGCAGCCCGGATGACACAGAAATGACATGAGGTGCTCAAGGTAGCGCTGGCGCCACATCAAGCAACCAGGCTACACGAGTCCCCCTCAAATGCAATGTCATGTATGCATGATTAATTAAAGTATTTATTAGTTCAATTCATTCAGCAAATTGGTGAAGCCAGAATACCACATCGTATTGTAAAGGTCTAACCGGGACTATCTGGCTCCCTGCGATGCGTCACAATCATCGCTAGTAACTCCTCGATCCAAGGTTGAGTTATTCTACCATGAAAGCTTGGTTCGATCGTGACTCGTCAGCCACGCCCAAATCAAAGCGGAAGGTCTCATATCCCAAATATCAAATACGATTAATTTATTCAGAGGTGCGGTCGTTTCACTCGGAATTATCCCAATGCACGCTTGGGTCGTTCGAACGGTGCACAGGCACGCAAACATAGGCCAGGGTCACATTTGTCACAAGGGCCATTCAAACAACAATCGGTCATCCCTGTCAATGTCAACTGGTCACTACGGGGAGGTACCACTCCAGCATAGGCCGACAGCTCAGACACGGTGTCCCATACCACCATGCCTGGCTCATGAGACTTGGTGGATCGAGTCGCAGTATGGTTTTAAGTGGACTATTCACAGTGGGAACAATGGTATTCTAGATTCCATATAGTGTGATTCAAGAATGAAATACAAGAATGATTAACTCTGAATGAGCTTATTCGATGGACCCAAGTGGATGACGACAACCCAACAATGGCCATTGTCGATTAACCGTATCCCGCCTAGTCGATCGAATAAGTCCGCGTCTGCCATCCTAGTGGCAGGCAGTACACTATATCAACAGGTTTTCAGAGCTTTAATCCAAAGGCAACACATAACGTATTATAATAACAATTTAGGTTATTAATACCTAATCATAAATGTATCTAAGCACTTGGCCTGACCGACTAGCCCGACCGATCCAAAGGACCCGGATGACATAACCCGGATGACACAGGGCGCCACATACATCAACAAGCATAGATATATTACAATATTGTAAATTTATATCATTCAGGCATTTCATCGAGCATGTTATCAATCAAACAACCATAGAGGCATTTCATCGAACATATTATGCACACTTCAACAATTAACATATAATTTCAACCAATCATTAATTAAGATTTGTCGAGAATAAGCTGAGGGTAGATCTTCACCTGAATCAAAATTGCTCGATTCGGATGAGGCCTGAGCGATCCAAATACGGTCCGAATGTTGGAAATTGGGGAATACCTCAATGACCTACAATGAATCACAAATCTAGTGTTAATCAATTAGGGTTTACTCTAATTAAAGTCCTAATTAGGGTTTTGGGTTTACATACTTTGGATTTGGGAAAATTCCAAATCGATTCCGTGAATCGGGCCGGAGTTGGAGCACGACGGCATCCACATGGGGCCTTGCCCGATCATAGCTTCCACAATGCACTGGCCGCACCAATATGACAGCCGGGGCCCCGAGCCCTAACATGAGCAGACCCTAGGTTAGGGTTTTGGACAAATCAAATGAGGGTTCTAACCCTAATTGTCCAAAATGATGAAAATAGAAGGAAGAGGAAAAGAAGAAGTAGAGGAACACCTTACCTAGCATGGGGAGGTGAATCCGATCCAAAACCGTCGGATTTTGGCCGGAGAAGACGTGAGACGCACATATGGCTGGGGAAAGCTCGAAAATTCGTAATTTCCAAGATATTGGCGAAGGATTGAGGAAGAAAGGAGGTTTGAGAAGGGAGGAAGAGAGCTAGGAGGGCTTAGGAGCAAAGGGGAGGAAGAGAATGAGAGGAGAGAGAGAGAGAGAGAGAGAGAGATAGAGAGAGAGAGAGAGAGAGAGAGAGAGAGAGAGAGAGAGAGAGAGAGAGAGAGAGAGAGGAGAGCTGGATCAAATGGGGTTTGAAACCCCCTTTTTAAAACCGTCCAGCCACCGGTCGGCGGTCCTAGATCGGTCGGCCAGATCACGCTGTCCAACCGTTTTTTCCCCACAAGGGGCAGCAGCAACCAGTCGGCCGGTTGTCAATCCGGTCGGCCGGCTACCTATCCGGTCGGCCGGTTGTCAATCCGGTCGGTCGGTCATCCCTTAGCCATTTCTTTGAAAATTCAGGGTTTCTCCCTGACACAGTGAGTTCCCTTCTAGTCCAAGCTACTTGTCAGCCTTATTTACAAAATAACATTTAAGTATTCCATTTACTTTAAGTTATTTATGTAAATAAGGAAGTACCTCCCATTTGGATTCAACAAAAAACACTAAAAAATCGAAATCCCAATAATAAAGATTTTGATTTTCCACTCCAAGTACAAATCACAACTTTTTGGCATTTTCAAAAAGTAGCGCCTTTCAAAAGAGAGGGTTTTTACCAAATCTAAACCGTTCAAAAAATGTAAATACCTAAAATAGGCTAAAACACCAAGGTCCGGTAAAATATTCATGAGGCTTGTCGATCTACGTGGATTGATAATTCAGGGTTTTTACTTAGTCTCTACAGACAGCGACATACCCGAGTCAACCTAATCGTCGGAAAACTCTTCCGAACCATGTGATCTTCCAACTCCTAAACTAATTCCATCATTTCTTTAGTAAAAACATTCATTTTAGTCCCCAATACATGTGAACACACGTGCGGGTGCACCCTATAACCGACAAACTGAAGGTAACGCCCAAGGACTTCCAATTTCCAAGTTAGCGAAATCGGGGCGTTACATACTGTTTCCCTAGGACACATTAGCTTAGATCCTGGTTATCGGATCGTCCATCAAGTTTACGATTAAGATGTGGTTGAAGCCCACATGTTGCAATATGAGATCTATTGTTTCACCCAGGACACATTAGTGGCTTAGATCCTG